>JANTPZ010091886.1:0-17726 GCA_025593235.1 Vachellia pachyceras
AAAGTAGTGCTTCCTTCTTTTGGATTATGTTGTATTATTATATATTGCCACGTTAGGGCTCATTACGCATGCTTTGACTGATTGATATATCGATTGTTGTACTATTTTGACTGACTATTTATTTATGGTTTACGTATGGTTTGAATCCTTGCAGTATAACGATCAATGACGATTTCGATATTGACTAAGTCAAAGGTTTTTAGATTGAATGTTTTGTTATTTGGCATATATAGAAAAAGGATTTTTACACCTCGCTTTCCCATAATTTAGTTATTTCCGTTAATTAGTTAACATGTCCAAGGTTGTCTGTGTCACCGGAGCCAGCGGCGCCATCGGATCATGGCTCGTCCGCCTCCTCCTAGACCGTGGATACACCGTCCACGCCACCGTCCAAAATCTCAGTTACGCTACGCTCTTTTTATATATGCATTTCATTCATCTCTAAACTTCGTTATTTTCTTCTTAGCTAACAAAGGCGTGTGCAATAGAGTGATTCCCATACAAGAAAGTGAATGCCACTAAAGAATAACTACTTTCGTTTCTGGTTCATATAATATAACTCCATGTAGATAATTAGTTGAAGTATGAGTGATTATTAATGATGTTGTAAGACCACAGAGGATGAGAATGAGACGAAGCATTTGGAGGCCATGGAAGGAGCAAAGAGTCGATTGCTTCTGTTCGAGATGGATCTTCTGGATACAGAGTCCATCAAGGCCACCGTGAAGGGCTGCGTCGGCGTCTTCCACCTGGCATGTCCGAACGTCATCGGTCAAGTTCAAGATCCAGAGGTGCAAATCAATAATAATACTATTCTGCATACTCCATGTGTACTGTTTCCGATTGTTATTATTTGGATATGCGGTGACGTTGTTATTCTGTTTTGCTTGTGTTCTTGGGGTGTGCAGAAGCAGATAGTGGAGCCGGCAGTGAAAGGGACGGTGAACGTGCTGAAGGCGGCGAGAGAAGCAGGGGTGGAGAGAGTGGTGGCGACGTCGTCGATATCGGCTATTACTCCGAGTCCCAACTGGCCTTCTGACAGAATCAAAGACGAGGACTGTTGGTGCGACCTCGACTACTGCAAACGCAAGGAGGTCAGTTCTTTCTTTCCTCTCTGTTTTTTTATTCCATTTTTTACTTCAAAAGTTTAATTCTCTCTGATTCTACTCCATGTTCACTTTGCTGTTGTTGACGGCGTGATAACTTATCATAACTTAAATTTTTTTAAAAAAAGGTTAAAGTTTAAAAATTGAAATTCATTTCCTAGATGCATGTTTGAAGCCTGGTGATTTTGATTTGGAAATGCATGCAGCTATGGTATCCTATGGCAAAAACGCTGGCAGAGAAAGCAGGGTGGGATTTCGCGAAAGAGGCAGGGTACGACGTCGTTATGATAAACCCAGGCACCGCCTTAGGCCCTCTCATTCCGCCCAGGCTCAATTCAAGCATGGCCGTCCTTCTGGGTGTTCTAAAAGGTTTTCTTTCTCGGCTTTTCCTGCTCACCCACAACCACAACACAACACAACACAACACAACACACTCACTCTCACATCATAGTTGTAAGGTAATCCATGTTTGATGATGATGCAGGGGACACTGAGACCTACGAGGACTTCTTTATGGGAATGGCGCACTTTAAGGATGTGGCCATGGCTCACATCTTGGCCTTCGAGAAGAAGGAAGCTTCTGGAAGGCACCTATGCGTGGAAGCCATTCGTCACTACGGTGATTTCGTGGAAAAAGTGGCTGAATTGTACCCTGACTATAATGTCGCTAAGGTTCCCAAGGATACTCAGCCTGGTTTGCTCCGAGCCACGGATGCTTCTAAGAAGTTGATTAATCTAGGCATGAAGTTCACCCCCATTGAACAAATCATCACCGATGCTGTTGAGAGTTTGAAGAGCAAGGGCTTTCTGTAAATCTGAAAATCTAAAGTCCTTTTTAATCTGGGGAACTTCACTATTGGTGGTGGTGGTGTTTACAGGGATCTAATTGTGGTGTGGTTGGGTCAAATAAGGATGATGAACTCGCACTTTCAGTCGCTTGTTCTTTATTTTTGTCAAGAGTTATGGATAAACTCTTGCGGTTAATATTGAATAATTCTTGCCTTATTCTTCTTCAGTAGATTAGCAAAAGAATGAGTCGCCCTGCAATAATTTTACTGCAAGCCCCTTGTGAATCTGTCATGGATCTGATAACGATATAAAGAAAGCCGACCATTTACCCAAATGACTGTTCTTAAAAAAACAACTACAAAAATATACAGTCCTCTGTCATTAATACTTCCAAAAATAACAGAGAACAATGAGAAGAGTTAAAATGAATGTCCAGGGAAAAATTGACCAAATATATTATCTTATCAGACTGTACCCATTTTCCTCAAAAGATAGGAAATTCTTGTACAACATAATTTCAGTTAAACAAGGCAAACTCAGCCTGACGTTAGAAGCCACAAGAAACTCAACATCAAGGATAAGGATCTAGGGAAGAGGATTCAGCGATGGCGTGCCAAGTGCTGGCGATGCCATATCCAGGAAGAGGCCATGTCAATTCTATGATGAACTTATGCAAAATTCTAGCTTCTCTCATGGCACCTCATGACCAAGAGATTCTCATAACCTTCGTTGTCACAGAAGAGTGGCGGGGCTTACTCGGCTCCGATCAAACTAGGCCCCACATTATAACCATCTCTACAATTCCCAACGTGCTACCTTCACAGCTCGTCCGTGGCTTCGACTTCCCCGGGTTTTATGAGGCTGTGATCACAAAAATGGAAGCTCCCTTTGAAGCTCTGCTTCAAAATCTTCAGACGCACGTGACAATTATTCCAGTGGGTCGTCCCTCTTGCCAATCGATGGAAAATTCCGGCGACTATTCTCTGGACCAGTTCTGCGTCAGTGTTTTCCATATTCCTCCACTTTCATCTCCTTCCCAAAAATGAGCATCTGGGGATTAATTTGTCAGGTAGGCTCCATAACTTAAACAGAACTTTGACTCTACCAACGGGTAATTGATTTACCATGGTTTGACCGACACTTATAGAGCAAGAAGAAGAACGCGTGGAGGATATTCCTGGAGTTTCTTCAACAAGAATATCATATTTACCCACTATTTTCCATGGAAATGACAATGAAGTATTACAGCTTACCTTGCAATGCATATCAAGAGTCAAGCAAGCACAACATGTCCTTGTCAATTCCATTTACGAGCTTGAACCGCAAGTTATAGATATTCTTGAAGGCATATACTCTTTCCCAGTCCACTCTATTGACCCTGCAATCCCACTCCTTGACATGAATAATAACAATCATCATACAGATGGCCAGGACCCCAACTACATAGAATGGCTCGATTCTCAACCAATAGCCTCTGTTCTGTACATGTCCTTGAGGAGTTTTCTCTCTGTTTCAAGACAGCAGGTGCAAGAAATTGTTACAGGCGTACGAGAAAGTGGTGTGAGATTCTTGTGTGTGGCTCGAGGAGACAATTGGAAGCAAGATTTTGGAACAAGAGGCCTTGTTTTGTTCTGGTATGAACAATTGACGGTTCTCTGTCATTCTTCTGTTGGGGGATTTTGTCCCACTGTGGCTGGAACTCAGTTCCAGAGGCAACTTTCGCTGGTGTTCCTATTCTTACTTTCCCTATACACTTTGATCAGACTCCAAACAGTAAGCAAGTTGTAGAGGACTGGAAAGTTGGATGGCGGGGAAGAGAACGGTTATGAGTTGATAATATCGTGAGGAGAGAAAATATCAATGCTTGTGGGGAGATTTATGGATTCTGAAAGTTCAGAACGTGATGAGCTAAGGCGAAGAGCGAAACAAGTTCAAGAGGTTTGTAGAAGAGCAATTACGGAAGGTGGAACATCTGTAGATGATCTCAAGGCATTTATTAAGTATGTTTCACAGAGGAAGGGTCTATATTGCAGAGACTAATCAATTCAAAGAACTCTTCTATGTAGATCAGTCAAAGGAAGCAAACAGAACATGTAATGGGATTCCGTAATAAATTGGATTCACAGTAGTATAAGCATGTTTTGATACTAAAGAATCAAGATCTTGAATATTAGTAGTAATTACCCTCTTCTTTCATGCGAAAAAATATTTTGAAGGAACGACTTTTCCATTTTATTTATTATATTATACAATATACGATGAGATAAAATGGCAGTTGCAATACTGATACAGAAGCTTGACACGAAAAAACGGAAAGAAGGAAGTCCACATAATTAAAAAAAATAAAATAAAATCCTTCATCTTCTTGATTTCCCTTTGCCACGCCCCTGTGTAGCCGAATTTAAAAATCCATGTAAAGCTTCTTCTTCTTCTTCTTCTTCTCAATTTTCTGCTTTGTCAGAGTAATTCTTACCCCTCTCTCCGACGAAGGAGCTTTTTGATTTTAGAATTTGGATCAGTGCTTGCTGCTTGAACTCGTATCCTACTCACTGAATTCTTTGCGGACTCTGTAAGGTAATGAAAAAGATTTATATCATTATCATTGCCCTCGTTCATTTGCTTTTTGTATCTGATTTATTTATTTCGAAGCGAAAATGGAAGGGAAATAAGGGTTTTGGTTGTCCGTTAAATTTTACTGTTTTGCGGTGCCTATCAACTGGACATTGCTTTTGAAATTATTATTATTATTATGAATCCTTAGATATTTGGCGGTACAATTTGATTGTTTCTTTTATCTGGTGGCGCACACCTATGGAGAACTTGGCGTGAGAGTTGTAATTTCAAACACTGGAATTATGTTTCGAATGGAACTTGTTCTGGTGGCAATCTGTAAATGATTTTTTATTAGATGGTGTTTTCACAACTTCCTAATGTAGAGATTTGAGTGTTTGACGTGGACATTAAATTGGAGGTCGGGAACTAATAGTAATGGCTTTAAGAAATCATATTTGGATGGTTATTTAAGCAGATTGACTGCCAATCTCTAATACCTAAACCGGCCGTCCAAGAACTGATCATATGTGAACTTCTCATTTTTCAAATTAGGTTGAACTCTTGATAGGGAGAAAATACTTGAAGTCAGTTGGCTATGGTTTTATATATTAAAAAATGTCTGCTTATAGAAGGAGATAAAGAATTGTGAGGCATGATATGTTAGTATTCTGTTTAACTGAGATCATTTAGGATATTTTCTCTTTGTGCTGCACATGGCAAATTCTTTTCTCACCATTGTAATCAATGGACAGGGAACCATTGGATTTTCATTCTTGACCATCACATTGTGGAACCAAATACAATATGTATATACAAAATTTTGACTTAAATTTAGTCATCTATGAAGTCCTGGAGGCATTTTTTCCTGGGGATATCTCTCAAAATGGAACACATGTTGTTCAGAGACACCCTGAGACATCAGAGGACGGACCTGTTTGGTATTTTACTAAGAAGGAGATTGAAGAAAATTCACCATCCAAACGAGATGGTATAGATTGGAAGACAGAGGCCAACTTACGTAAATCATACTGCACATGTCTACAAGATCTAGGCATGAGACTTAAACTGTGAGTTTTTCCGTATTTTTAAACAACAGTTTTCTGTCAATCAAAGATGAATTGAGTACTTGTCAGTTTATGACTTACAGGACCTCAGTTTCTTTCTTTTCTCTCTTTGGTTAACTGAGATGTTGGCAGTGGCATTCTTTATTTAAATTCTTGATCTTGATATAAAAAGATTTTGTTGCTGAGAATTTAGGAGAAAATATTTGCAACTGTGCAAGATAGGGAATCATTAAATTACATTTCAAACCATACGTTTGTTACTTGACAGAATTTAGCTCTTCTCCCTTCTAATTACTGCTTCTACTTTCTAATCTAATAATTAGGAAGAGCTTGGCAACTCCCTGTTTTGGTTGAAGCTAATTCGTCCACAACACAGATTAGTAGACTAGAATTATGCCATTGTTTGTGAATTGAGAGGGATTTAATTGTTTGATGAGCTGTCTGAAGTGACCATAAGTCAAATGGAAGCCTAAATTATGCAGACGGTAGGGCTGTGTCAGCAGTGTTTTTGTCTGAACAGGACCAGGGGAGAACTTACGCTTTGCGTATCCAAAACCATCTGCAATTAAGTATATGTTTATGCTGCCAATAAATTAGCTGAAACACGTCATATTTATCCCTGACCAGGTAAAAAAATAATTAAGTAATAAAATTCATCTTGATATTGATCCCTTGACTCGTTCATCTTGATGCAGACCTCAGACAACCATTGCTACGGCAATAATTTTTTGCCAACGATTCTTCCTTTATCATTCCCTTGGAAGGAACGACTGGAGGGTGAGTCTTTGTTTTGATACAGTAACTTGCATGTCGTCATTGTCAGCTCTGTTTGAACTTGAAACAAAAGCGTTGCATGTTTATTTAATAAGCACAGAAGGAAATACATTGATTGGAAGGGATAACTTCACACAGATTCACCCTTCATTAGAGTGAAGGGACTTGTTTGTAGAACCTTCTGTTCCGAAAAATTTACACCATAAGCAGTACACATCGAAATCATTGGAATGCTTATAAAAAAGGGAAAAGAAATATCTCTTAGGATCCATAGCTATCGAGGTATCATTGTTTTAAGTTTTCCACAGCAAACCTTTATTACCAAAACACGAGAAGAATATAGACTTAAACCAAGCAAGCTGGCAGAAACTACTGTCTGCAATTAACGTTTTAGGTAAGAACTCTGCGTCAAAGATTAACTCGTTCTCTTTGACTTTATGATTGCCAAGAAAAAGGTTATTAGTTCTATGATTACTCTGATGAGTTTCAAACAATGTATTGTTTGGTTCCTACTGTCTGCAATTAAAGTTTTAGGTAAAAATTCCGCATCAAAGATCACCCCGTCCCCTTTAGCTCCTGCTCTCTGCCCCCACCTACTTTTCCTGTTTTGCTCAGCACCTGTGAGTTCTTGCTTATATCTTTGCTTGTCTTATACATGTCCCCGTCTTTACTTGTTATTAGATGTTTTTTTGTGCATCTTATTTCAGGTGAATATGATACATAGGATAGAATATTTATTGGAATAATGATGGTAATTAACAACTTAGTCTACAGGTTATTGCAACAGCGTGCATGTTCCTTGCTGGTAAGGTCGAAGACACTCCTCGCCCTTTGGAATATTTGATTCTTGTTTCATATGAAATTATGAATAAGGAGGATACTGTAGCAGATCAAAGAATCAAACAGAAGGTATTATCTAGATGTAGCTTAGTGCTTCTGCAAGTAAGTTGATGCATGCATCAATTTTGACATGCGAGTTGAAACTAAAAATTAAATTTACTGGATTTGTCTTCATTCTTTAATGAATTTTTATTTGGTTTTTTTTGGTTATTTTCTTCTAAATTTATAGAGTTTTTTCAGTGTTACAGTGATGTGGCACTATTTATTTAATTTTTTTTCGCTTCACAATATCTTTGTACTTCCCCATTGTAGTGCAGGATGTGTATGAACAGCAGCAAGAACTAATCTTAGCTGGAGAGATTATTGTTCTTCAAAGTCTTGATTTTGATCTTAATCTGCGCCATCCTTTTAAGCCCCTCATGGACGCCATTAAGAAATTCAGAGTTGATCAGAAAGCCCTTGCTCAAGTTGCATGGAATTTTGTGAACGACGGGTACGTTGATGACCGCATCTGTTATGTTCAATGACCTTTCATATTCATTTCCTGAAATTAGGATGCGGTATGCAGACTACGGACATCCCTTTGCCTGCAATTCCAGCCCCACCATATCGCAGCAGGAGCTATTTTTCTTGCCGCTAAGTTCCTCAAGGTGAAGCTCGCATCAGATGGGGAGGTCTGGTGGCAAGCATTTGATGTTACGCCTCGGCAATTGGAAGGTTGGTGCCTTTTTTTAAGTCTTAGTGGGATAAAGAAATGAAAAACAGTACTATACCTCTTCTCTATCTTTCTTTGGTCTCTTTTTCTTTTGTTGCTTGCCATTTTTGCATCATGGTTGCATTCGAGAACTTTAATGTTCGATTAAACGAGAATCTTGTGCTTGGACTAATTGATACACCCGTAGAAATCAGAGTCTGAGTTGATGCAATCAATTTAATAGTGTTGATGTTCTTTTTGCAGAAGTTAGTAATCAAATACTGGAGCTATATGAACAAAATAAAGAGCCACCTTCGAATGATGTCGAAGGAACTACAGAAAGCCGGGCCCATGGTCTGGCAGCTGCAGAGGTTCCTACTAGAAATGGTGAAAATGCAAACACAAACAGTGATTCTAAGACAGGGTTGGAGCCATCTGCTAATCACGTTAAACACCCTGCATCGAACCAAGGCAGAAGCAGGGATTCTGGGGCTACAGAAGTGAAACACATGGTTGAAGATGAAGCCAAGGGTAATAATTATCATATTGAGGGCAAAATCCTGCTGCAGGACAAGGAAAACTTGCAGGAAGCTCAAGAAATGTTGGGGTCTCGATCAGGTTATGGTGAAGAGAAAGAAAGCAATGCTAGGAGAAATGAAATGAGGGATAGTACGTTTTGTCGACCGCCTCAGGAAGTTATTAAAGAAGGTGACAGGGACAACGTAAAGGCTGCGCCAGAGAAACGAAGGAAAGCATGTGGCCATGTAACTAAGAAAACAGAGGTTATGGATGATGATTACCTTGTTGAGAGGGAACCGGAGGACGCAATTGAGCTGGCTGCTGCTCAGACTGAAAGGAACAAGCAGGATCGGAGGCAAAACTGGTCTGAGCCGTCAGACAGATCGGAAAATGGGAATGTGTTGCCATCGTCTGAACCTGATGTGAGTACTGTTGAAGGAGAGGAGTCAGCAGTTGGAGACATTGACCCTGGACTTCAGTCACCCAAGTCAGGCTACCGCAAGAGAAAAGCTAGTACCAATGATCACTTTGATTGTATGGAAGATTGAAGCAAGTTGAGCTGGGTTGGTAGTTCCGAGAGGGAAAATACAGTATAATCATGTTTGAGGCTCCATTTACTGTTGCTGAGTACACATCAATTATGGTTGCACACAAGTCCCCCTGGTGAATTCACATTGTTCTATTGATTTTCCTGTTCCTCATCCTATTGGTGGATAAGAAATTTTGAGTAGTAGTGAGGATATATGGATTGAAGATGAATTCAGAATGGAAGGCCATTTTTTTCATTGTTTCTGCTGATTATTTCTGGGACATTATAGTCACCGTAATTGTGATGATGATTATTATTTTGAAGTTGCCTGAACAGAGGAATCGCAGTTGCCTGCTTGATTTACTCCATCTTTGCTCTTTGACCTTCTGTGTTCCCCTTAAGGTGGCCAGAGAGAAGGCATAGATGGTGGGATTCGATTCCTCTCTTCAGTAAACTTATTTTAAAAAAAAAATCAGCTAAGATTAAAATATTTAGTTTTTTTAAAAATAAAATTAAATGTGAATTGTTTCATATGGTAATCAACTAATTAGGATTAAAATAATCTAATAAGTTGTGTTTTTCATTAGATGGGGTTTAGACGATGGGGCACTCGGAAAGTATGCCACAACTTTTTGGAGATGACTTGGTTAGACAAATGATATAGTTAACTGTCTCTTTGCATTTCAAATTATGATTAATTAATATATTTCATTTGATAGATACCCTGGTTTATTTATAGTTGTCCTGTAATGAATATCACTTTGTGAGACATTCCATCTAGTTTACTGTGTGTGATGGAAAAATTAGCTGAAGTTTTGTTTGCTAAACTACAAGTATCCTCTGATTGAAAGCAATCATATTCAAGGTATTGTCAAATACTGAATATGAATATATTCAAGAATTTATATATTGATTCGTGACGTTGTGAAGAATTAATCCCTTTGCTTTTGCTATATCCAAATCAGTTGATAAAATTAGAGGAAGTTGTCTTGTTCTTTTTGTTCAATTTTTTGGATCAAGAATGCACACAGGCTCACTGCAGGGTGATTCGCACCTTATCCCTACGAATCATGCAATGCATGTAGACATGTGCTAGTTAGTGCTTGTTAGGTCATTTCTTCATAATCGCTTCTTATAAATAGCTCTTAATGAAAATACAAAAGCCTTGCAACTCCATTAAAGAATTACTCGGCCAAGAAATCAGCCAAGAAAGATGAAGCAAATATTTTGCTATGGTTCACGACTTTATCTATTTTTGGAAGAGATTCACATCCACTTGTGTTAGTGGCCACATCAGAAAGAACAAGACAATAGTAATTTCATCCTCCTCGTTTCTTTTGCACCGAGGAACATATTTGGATTTACTTCGGCAAGCATTCCAATGTGTCACCATGTCTTCCCAACCCATTAAATAGACTAGACATCTACTGGGACCAAAAGCTCAGAACTCTGTATCGAAAATAAAAACAGAAGCTAAGAACTCTGTATTGAAAATGAAAGCAGAAGCTAAGAACTCGACGAGTTGCCATAAGGCCTGATGACTTCAGTAATTTTTGAAGTCAACGAATGAAGACAAGCAGAACCTAATCGTAATGTGCAGAAAGATTCTTGATTTGCTGACTTTTTAAGGTTAATCCATAACCTCCTAACCCTTCAGTCCTTTGAAGCGGGTTAGTTAGAAAGTAAGCTTGCCCTTTCAACACTCAGCCATAAAGACAAAGATTCTTGATTTTTTTTTTAACTTAAACAATTTTAACACATCCTCCAACTCTGATTATATGATAATCAGAATTGGACAACAACGCCGTCATTGTGGACTACGTAACAGATTATACTAATAAATTGCTTTTTTTCTCTGTATCTTGTGAAGCAGTGGATCATCAATCTAAGAAACCGTAGTCATTAGTATTAGTCTGACTCACTGGTAACTATGCAGAGCTCCGGCGGCAAGTAACCAACGAACTCATGCCCCGTGGTGGCGATGCCGTTTCCCGGCCGAGGGCACATCAACCCCACGATGAACCTTTCAAAATGCTGGCATCCAGAAGACCCCACGAGATGGTCATCACTTTTGTTGTCACCCAAAAGTGGCTTGGATACATCGGCTCCGATCCCAAGCCAGATAGCATCCATTTTAGCTCCATACCTAACGTCATCCCGCCGGAGCGTGAGAAAGTAGCCGACTTCCCTAGGTTTTACGAAGCCGTGATGACAAATATGGAAGACCCGTCTGAGCAGCTTTTTGGCCGGCTTGAACCGCCAGTGACGGCCATCATAGGCGACGTAGAGCTTCGGTGGCCAACGGCGGTAGGTAATGGAGGAACATTCCGGTGGCAGTATTATGGACGATGTCGGCGTCCTTTTACTCAGTTGCATCACCTGCAGATTTTCACCCGTAATCGACCTTTGTCACTGATCCTCTAGGTAAATAAACTGGACAGTCTCTGCCTCAAATTACCTTTCGCCATTTTCCAATTTATATTTTATATCAATCGGAAAAAAAATCTTGGGAATTTTAGGCATTAGTCGGCAATATTTAAAGTGAGCTGCAGATTTTTCATGTGATTACAACTTTTTCTCCTAACTTTTTTCGCATTAATCTCGAGATTTAATATTTTTCTAATAATTCTTGTTGGACAAAAATAACTTTTAGGATTATTTGGGATCCCAGACAAAAAAAATATTAGGGGTCACAAGGCCACTAACAGCATCAAGTTTGCTGTATTTTGAAATCAATGAAAGTACTACAGCAACTATTACCGATATTTTTTTAAAGTTATATCTGATTTTATATATAGAATGAATAAATGATCCCAGATCAAGTGAAATGTTTCAACCAATGGGCAACACAGTGAATACATGCTATGATATGAGAGGTTATTTTGTAGTACAATTCCATGGAGAGCACGAATCTTAATGTTCATTAGTCTCCTAACTAGTTCAACCTCTTTTATTGGCTCTTAACAAGGATTTTTGAGAAAGAAGAAGTTCTTATACACATTATTTTCCTTAGTTTAGTCAAAATGATTCAGTGGTGCATGTATGACAAGTGTTGTTATGGCTGAGAAAGGGAAAAAAAAAGATGTTTGAAGCAGAGCATGTGCCTGGGATTTCCTCAGATCATATGGCAGATCTTCGAGAAGTGCTTCAAGAAAACAACAAACTATCTCTTCAGCTCGCCTTGGAATGTTTATCAAAAGTTACCAAAGCAAATTATCTCCTGCTTACCACAGTACAAGAGCTAGAAACGGAAACAATTGATTGTCTGAAAGCTACATTTCCCTTCCCCGTCTACCCTGTTGGCCCCACCATACCGTACTTTGAACTTAAACCTGGTTCTGATCAAGACCATGATCATCTAAAATGGCTGGATTCTCAGCCACCTAAATCCGTGTTATACATTTCTCTAGGCAGTTTCCTCTCTGTTTCTAGTGCCCTAATGGACGAAATTTTTTAGCACTGACCACAAGTGGCGTGCCATTCTTCTGGGTGGTTCGTGGAGAAGCTTCAAGGTTAACGGGCAAGTGTGTGATAAGGGCATGGTGGTTCCTCGATGTGACCAACTAAAGGTTTTGTCTCATTCTTCCATAGGTGGGTTTTGGAGCCATTGTGGATTGAACTCCATTCTTGAAGCCCTGTTTTCTGGTGTCCCACTCCTGACATTTCCCCTGTTTCTCGATCAAGTTCCAAACAGAAGCCAAATTGTGAATGAGTGGAAGAATGTGTGGATAATAGAGAGATCAAATTCGGAGATTAGTGAATTGATTGTGAGAAAATAAGAAATATTCGAGCTGGTAAGGAGGTTCATGGATCTTGAAAGTAAAGAAGGGAAGGGAATCAGAGACAGAGCACTAGAGCTAAAGAATCTGTGTGTCCAGGCCATTTCAAATGGTGGATCATCTGATGCGAACCTCGATGCATTTTTACATGACATTGCTAAGTGATATTTTGAACAAGCACTGACCATTTCTATGAAACGTAGCATCAACTTCGGCTCTCTCTTGGAGCTTGAAATAAATGATGTTATGGGAGATATCTGCTGGGTTGTATCGTTATAGTATCATCCACATATATTCGATATCGATCCCTTTTGACAAAAGGGTTAATAATCACTTCATGATGTAACAAATGCATTCATTTTACTATAGACTCATTCTCCTCACCTATTCAAAAAAAAAAAAAAAGAACGATGATGGTCAATAACAATTATTATCCTAAGAAAATTGTCGGAGGACGATAAAAAATGTGCCCCCATGTGAACTTGGGTCCGTACCTACCCCATTACTTGGTGGAAACGCCATATTCTGTTGGTGCATTTTCTATATATTGGTTCGTCGACGTTTTAGAATTCTAACTCGTTCTTGTGGATATGTCCATGGAAGCTCCTCCGTGCTTGAATCGGCATGTGGTGGTCCTGCCTTTCCCCACCACAGGCCACGTCAACCCCATGATGAACCTCTGCAAATCTCTCGCTTCAAGAACCAGCGATGTCATCTTCACCTTCGTCGTCACTGAGGAGTGGCTCCGTTGCATCGAATCTTGCCCCAAGCCAGATACTATTAGCTTCGCCACTATGCCCAACGTCGTCCCTCCGGAGAGCAAGATACTCGGCGACATGCTTCTCTTCTCTCGATCCATCAATATCGATTTGAGAGCTGCGTTTGAGCAGTTTCTCGACCAGCTTGACCAGCCGGCTCTCAT
The DNA here is from genome assembly GCA_025593235.1 of Vachellia pachyceras. Lineage (NCBI taxonomy): Eukaryota > Viridiplantae > Streptophyta > Magnoliopsida > Fabales > Fabaceae > Vachellia > Vachellia pachyceras. Next base: position 13,570 of record JANTPZ010091886.1, read on the forward strand.
AATCTCTGACGTTGAATTAAAGTGGGCGTCCGCCGTGGCAAAGCGGAGGAACATTCCGGTGGCTCTGTTGTGGACTATGTCAGCGTCGTTCTTCTGCACCTACCGTCAGCTGGATATCCTGGCCCCCGGCCCAGACCGGGCTTTGACCGTTGATCTTTTGGGTAATGTATATTCCACACGGTACTTGTTTCATTGAGAAATAAATATGTTGTTGTCATTATTATTATTATTATAAATTTTTTTGCGTGTGATGTTAATCTAAACAATATTTTAGGACTTGAAGCTTTTGACTTGATGGATAAAGTGGTTGGTGATGCAGATGAGGAAGCTGAGTATATACAGGGAACACAACCCTGTGATCTTGGAAAGCTAGTTCACGAGAAGGATCTTGGATTATTGAACAGAGCCTTGGATTGCGTACCAGCAGTAGCCAAAACAGATTATCTCCTGATCAACACGATCCAAGAGCTAGAAGCTGGCCAAATAGAATATCTAAAAGCTAAGTTTCCCTTTCGTGTCTATCCCATAGGCCCTGCCATACCGTTCAAGGAACTTAAAGCTGAACCACCAAGTAATTCATCAGCAACAGCCACCAAACGTAACCATATTTTAAAGTGGCTAGATTCTCAGCCTAGTCTGTCAGTGTTGTACATCTCTATGGGTAGTTTATTCTCAATGTCTCGTCCACAGATGGAAGAACTTGCCTCAGCTTTAAAGACCAGTGGGGTTCGTTTTCTGTGGGCGTGTCGCTCAGATGCAGAGTGGGTGAAAGAGAAGTGCGGGGATAAGGGTCTGGTGGTGCCATGGTGTGACCAACTGAAGGTGCTGAGCCACAGTTCTACTGCTTGCTTCTGGAGCCATGGTGGGTGGAATTCAACCGTGGAAGCTTGTTTTGCTGGTGTGCCAGTACTGGGATTTCCATTTTTTCTGGATCAGTTCTCGAACTGCAGGCAGATAGCGGAAGAATGGAAGAACGGGTGGAGGTTAAGCGGTGGGAGATCAGAGGAGCTTTTGAGGAAGGAAGAGATATTGGAGTTGATTAGGATGGTGATGGACGTGGAGAGAGGAGAGGGAAAGGAGAAAAGAGACAAGGCGGGACAAGTGGAGATCTTGTGTGGTAGAGCCGTTGTCGAAGGTGGTTCCCTTGACAAGAACCTCAAGGCTTTTGTGGAAGACATTGTTGCTGCTTCCTCTCATTCTCCTCACGACAACCACTGCCCCACTTCTTTTAAGTAATCTCTAGTATCATTATAATCATCTAATCAAGAGAAAATCCCTCCGAAGGCATGAAGTAGGAAACATAATCATAAAAAAGTATCACTGCAATAAGTGAACTGTGTATAATAATAAATTTCAGTGTATAAAAAATGGTATTAACATGTTTACGGAACTCGGTCTAGAATTTTTTTTTTTCTTTCAAGACTTCTCAGTGGTTTCCACTTTAGTGAACGATGGGCAAGGAAGAAGAACTATTATATGTCTGTCTATGTGTAGCATGAAGATTTGTATTATGGTTGTCTCTTTATAATCTACTGCTAAGTTTCGGTTCCTGTGTTTACCTTTTTTAATAAATATTAAATATCATTACCTCATATGGGCAAAAGTAGAAGATGCCTAAAACCCTTCATTAAGCTCCAAATCTTATGCAATGGGTGGTTGTTGATTAATGATATAAAGATTACTCTCCATACTATGAGAGAGTTTTGCAACATAATCAGCAACATGAATGGTTTTCATAGATATGTGATGATTAATAATAATGCGTCTCAGTTAATTGAAAATTAAATTCGGCTATAAATATAAAATCTTATTAAATTTATCTTCCATATGTAGGCATTTTTTTTTCCAAACCAGCCCTATACTTTTAACTTCACAGGTAAGATGATCAAATCAAAGCAACCAAAGCCTCCTCCTGTTCTTCCCTGCTGTTTGTTGCCGCCACTGCCGTTGTGCCCACCGTTTTGTTCCATTTGGTTTCGATTCCTACCACTGATGATACTGTGTGTATTTGGAAATCTGTAGGAAGAAAGGAATTTATGAATTTCGAGATATTTTACGGATATCGATATCCTTTTTACGGATTTCAAGATATTTTTTATGGATTTTGATATGCCTTTTGTCTTGACTTACGTGTACTGTTAGGAAAAAGTTTTCCCAAACATACACATTGTTCAATCATCAACTAGGATCCATACTTAGTCGTCAGCCACCATTTTTGTTTTTTTTAACATAAAGTGAATCAACTAATGTGTTGATTTCCTTAATCTCTCTAATAAAATTAACTGACTCTTTTAATGGGTTTGTTTGGAACAACGTTTCCAAAAACCAAACACATATTTAACAGCGTTTTTTCACAAAACGAGATAATCTTCTTCCCATATATATCTCATTTTACACAAAAGTACTTATCTACCGCGTTCTTAAATGGTCATGTCAATCTCTATAAAATAAAAAACCAATATCATTATAATATTTCTGAATGGATGGTAAGCGTTAGAACACTCGTCCTTGTCACCCTCTAAACAACTAAAACACGGATAAAGATTATTTGCGGCGCCGTTTCACCACTAATATTGAAGGAAAACTGAGCAGTACACACCTAAGATTGGTCTGAAAATTCTCATGCGGATGCTTATTAATCCATGAATTGAACTTTATTTATTAATAATGAACTCATCATTAATTTGTGTCTAACATTTAATTTTAATAATAAAAAAATCGAAAAAATCTTATAAGATAAAGGGATGAAAATGAAATCACAAGTAAAATTAAATGACCAAAGATATAATCTTTTTAATATTTATAATAAAATTAAAAAACGAGATATTTTTAAAATGAGTGGTGGTTAACCGGTTATTGAAATTCTAATCATATGCTTCTCATCCAAAAACAAAAATTGACTAACATTTTTAATATTATATATATATCATAATTGGAAGTCAATATTGTCAATGGTAAACAAAATCAATATCAACACATATAAATAACGTTCTCTATGATCTGAATTGATTCTTCTCGTTTTTCTTTTGCATTTTCTGCTCATATCATTATATCATCCATATCGATCGGATATCCATCTCATTGGGACCAAGGGGTTAGCAATTAGTTAATGATGTAACCAATGCATTAATTTCTTAACATCATAGTTTTAAATGTGCTATAAAAACATGAAGATGGTCAACGGCAATTATCTTAAGAAGATTGATTAAGGACGCCATCCATCGATGCCTTCGGTGAAACGCCACAATGTTGGTCAACCTCATCTTCCCCATATACCGTTTCATGACTTCGTCGTTCCAGAATTATATATTGCAATAAACTGAGTAAACCGGAGCTTTACTAGTTGCTGTCAGTATACGTCCATGGAAGCTCCGCCGTGCTTGATGGGGCATGTGGTGGTCGTGCCTTTTTCGACGAGAGGCCACGTCAACCCAATGATGAACCTCTGCAAATTTCTCATTTCAACGACAACCAATGTCATCATCTCCTTCATCGTCACTGAAGAGTGGCTCGGCTACACCGAATCCTACTCCAAGCCACAGAGTATTCGCTACGCCACTATCCCCAACGTCATCCCTCTAGAAAGCCAGATACTCGCTGATTTTTTTCGCTTCTCCGAAGCCATCGTGACGAATATGAGAGATGCTTTCGAGCAGTTCCTCGATCACCTTGAGCTTCCCGTTACTGCTCTCGTCGCTGATGTTGAGTTGGTGTGGCCCACAGCCGTGGCAAAGCGGAGAAACATACCGGTGGCTAAGTTGTGGACCATGTCAGCGTCATTCTTCTGCACGTACCTTCAGCTTGATATTTTGGCCCCTAGCTGGCGTTCGGCGGCTGATATTCTCGGTGACGGATCCCTCACGACACTTTCTGCATTATTTTTAGTTATTTATACTTCGCATTCATTTAGGAGAAATGTGTTACTATCATCATGAATTGTTCTAATATTTTTGTCATCTGTGATATTTAACCAAACAATAAGCTCTTTTAAGTTTCATTGATGATGAGTTCGTGATACAGATGAGGAAGCTGAGGACATTGAGTGCGTCACTTCCACACAACTCACTGATATCCGAAAGTTCATTCCGCAAATGGATGCCAGAGTTTTGAAAATTGGCTTGGATTGCATCCCAGAAATAGCCAAAACAGATTATCTC
>JANTPZ010091887.1:0-39020 GCA_025593235.1 Vachellia pachyceras
CTTCCAAACTGAGCTTCAAACAAGCCCTAAATGTCTGTTGATTATAGTATGTAACTCTAACCTTTTAACTCTAATCTAAACGTACCGAGACATTTACTTATTGTATGGTGAAACGTCAATTAAATGTCTAATTAAGGTAGCCATATGAAAGAATTTTGGCTGGCGATGGTCGACCCCTTTATAGAGTAGTCCATAACCTGTCGTGCTTAAAGAACTTCAAATTTTTGTTTCAGTAAATTACAAAGTTACCTCAGTCTGATTGTGCTGCTGAAGCACCATCCGCGCACATGAGTCGGAGATTTCACGAATCCGCTCCGGCAACTTTTCCCGGCGTCCATTCGTGCAATCTCCTCCCAATCTCGAAAAATGCCAGAGTCTTCTGCCTGAGATGAACATTTCCAATACACAAATGTGATTATCCAAAGCCATCGCCTTAACCGTACAAATATAAAAAGCCTTGTTCATTCAAATTTGAAGCAAAAACCAGGAGGCAAAGCCTATGAAATTTGATTACTGTATTCAATTGAACAGCTGGGATAACGACGATAAATTCAGAATTGCGCGGGATATCTATGAGTATATATACCAGTTTTCTCGCCACAGTAGACAGCGAGCAGCGTGATGCAATCACTGGAGCTGACGACATGAGTGAGTGCCCAGGTCAATGCGGCCTTCGAGATCACCCTCTCCGCCTTCACCGCCACCAGAACTTTATTTGATGCCGCAGACACGGTGGCGATATGCCTCGCGCTCCTTGAACCGACAGTTTCGTCCCTCAACATTGCCCTTCCAGGCCCAGATCACCGGCGATATCTCCCACCGGAAAGTGCAGAAAATGGGTGGAAATGTTTGGGCGCCTCACGTATGACTTGCGTTTCGTTATACGTTTGATCACTCCATAACTAACTAACCATACAGACTTGAAGGCTCTATTGGGAATTCGTCAACCGCAGTTAGTTGGCTTAACCAGAGTTAATTTAGTTGTTGCTTATTAGTAGTCTGTCACTCTGTTGTATTATAGTGAGTTAGTGACGTAGCAGTTGGTATTGTCGTCTCAAGATCCCAAAATACGCAGTTAAAATAGTCTGAATTATGTAATAAAAAAATAAAATCGTCTGGATTATATTAATTTTTATGGTATTATATTCAATTACGTGGGAAGCAGCATTGAATTAATTCCATTTAATTAATATCACAATCGGGTGTGTATAAATGGCCGACATGAAAACGCTGTCGTTTGAGAAACTCCGGGTCCGGGGGGTGGGTTGTCGGAGCAGGTGGCAGTACGTGGGTTGTTAATTCAGCAGCCTAACGAATATTAATATATTTTGTTAGTGAGACAATGATGAAGACTATCACGTCCACTGTCGAGCATATTCTCAACCGACCTTTGAATTTTTTTTAATGGGCATCAATCAATCACCGTCCAGATGGGTACATCTATTATCGTTCTGCCGATTACTTGGAGAGTCAATGAATCGAAGCGTGCACGATTCTGTATGACTGAAAGAATAAAACAGGAAATTTGATATTGTGTGGAGGTGAGTGCTATTTGTTATATCTCAAGTGGCCGGAGCTCATCAGTAATGGCGCGTTATGGAGACCATAATCGTCGTGGTGGATAAGCAGGATGCATGGTTCAGCAAAAAAAGAGACGAGGAGGAGGAGGAGGAAGAAGAAATGAAATTACCGATCAAGACAAAGTATTTCTTATTCAGGGCACTTTCCATTATTAATCAGTTGCATGCGTCTAATGAAGTTGCAAAGACAGCAGGATCGGAGGAGAGGCGTTGGAGGGTATAATTTAATAATTATGACGAGAATTGAGTTCTGCAACACAATGCAGTTGGGTATTGAATGGGGGATCAACTACAAGGACCACCTGATAGTGCCATTAATTCCATTATGTGTGTGTGGATGCATGGATGGACCATTTCAAGAGCAAACATTTCTTCTTGGCCTTTACTCTCATGTGTCGCTTTCACTTTCACATATCTATAACAAGGTAAGAGCATCTTCACTGTTCCCCCCACCAAAAATTTAAGTAATATTTTGTCTCCATTATGCATAAAGACGAGGGGAGAGACACGGCATGAGAAGGACTTGAAGAGGCGAGGCTTTGAAGTTGATTACCCCAACCTGTTCTCGCATATCCACAACCGGTTGATCATTAGGAGTTGCAATGTCAAAGCCAAGCAGCAGATTGGCAAGTGTGAATCGCATCATGCATGAAGAGAGCAAATGAGATTCCAGGGCAGAGTCTTTTGCCAGCGCCATAGGGAATCAGTTGTAAAATGCTGGCCTATCGATTCTAAATCCTTGCGGGTAGTGAGGAATCTCTCGGGCCTAAACTCTAATGGATCTTCATATACGGATGGGTCTCGCTGGGTTTTTGAGAGGTTGGTCTGGAGATGCGTGCCTGAGGCTATTATGGTAGCCCGCCACGGTGCAACCTGTCACGGACTTGTGCACCAGATTAGAGGCGTAGGGTTTCCTTGAGGATGGCTTCGAGATAGGGAATGTTGTTTAAGTCTTGATTCTGGTGCCAACCTCTCGCAACTTGTGTGTCTACTTCATCTACGGCTTTCTTCAGGACCTGAGGTTTGTTCATGAGTAAAAACAGAGACCAAGTCCGTGTCGCTGTCATTGTGTCCGTAGCCGCTAACGTTAGCACAGCTCTGAAAAGTTATGGCTAGGGGAGAGCAAGCAACTCATAACCCGGTGGGCCCGTCCGGACCCGGTGAGGAGTTGGCCCGTCTAGACCCGCCCGAATAGCTGTCCGTCACTGGCGAGCTGGAAGACTAAACGGGATGGGACACAGGCAGAGGCATGGGCTGCCCGTGCCCGTCCGTTTACTATTATTTTTTTAAAATTTTTTAAAAACACTCACACACGACACACCCCCATTTCCTTATCTATCTCAGATTCTCAATCTCAACCAACCCTAGCCGTTTAGAAGCACCAGAGTGACCAGTATTTGCTCTCGTCTCGGCGCGCTCATCTCTCACTCACTGACAGCCACTCCATTTTTCTTCATCAGCAGTCGCTATGCGGCTGTGCCTATGCTCCTAGGTGGCCAGGTCCTAGGCTCCTAGCCTCGATCTCCTCTGATTCTGTTCCCAGGTGGCCAGGTCCCAGCTCGATCTACCTTGCCTCTGCTCGTAGACTCACAGTCGCAGTACTTAATCAGTTAATCTTCTTCGCATCAAACGCACTCGACGTCTCCCAGGTCCCAAGTCCCAACCTCTCGATCTGCTTTGTTGATTGAAATTTCATAATTTGCTGATATATATATAAGGTTCGCTTGATGTTTTTCCTTGGCATCAAAACGGTCACTGAGAATTTAGATTGGATCAAGTTCTCTTTGTTGTCCTCGTTTCGACTTGAGAGTGTTTAGTTTCCAGTAGCTTAATAGAATGGAGGAAGAAGACCTTGCACAGTTTGTTTTTTGGATGACTAATTGCATCATAAGCATATAATTTTCACTCTAAATACAACTGCAGCTATAAAATGCCTTGCAATATTTATTTTGTTGATTGTTCTGCAGAAAATGAGTCATAATACTAGCATCACAAGAACAATTGCTGCTGGCACTAGGGATAATGTGCCAATGATTGAGGACACTGAAGTTAATAATACTAGCGTGGTCAATGATACTACTGCTACAACAACCAAGGAGGGAAGACCACCAACGGCAACGAGAAAAAGGAGGCAAACATCTTAAGCATGGAACCATTTCAAAAGGCTTCCATTATCTGAAACGAAAGGTAAACATCGTGCACGGTGCAACTATTGTGGGCAAGATTATGCAAGCCACCCATCTAATCATGGGACCAAACAATTGCTGCGTCATTTTCAAAAGTGTTCAAAAAATCCAAATAAAGTAAGTAAGTCACAATCCTTGTTCTCAGTTAATTCTAGTCAAACAGTGACTCATCATGTGTACAAGGAAGAGCAATGCAGAAAGTCTATTGCAAAATTCATCATAAAAGATGAGATGCCCTTTCGAGTCGTAGAAGGGGAGGGTTATAGGGAGATGATGCAAGACTTTGAACCAAGATTTAAAGTCCCTTCACGGTAGACTATTGCTAGGGATTGCTACCAATTGTATCTAGAGGAGGCAAAAAACTTGAAGAAATATTTTAAGAAATCTCAAGCCCGTGTGTCTCTCACTACAGATTGTTGGACTTCAATACAAAATATGAATTACATGTGCTTGACTGCTCATTGGATCGATGATGAATGGATTTTGCAAAAAAGAATTTTGAATTTTTGTGTCATTGAAGACCACAAAAGTGATACAATTGGGAAGGAAATTGAGACATGCTTTTTGAACTGGGGTATTGATAAGGTTTTCATAATTACAGTTGACAATGCTTCTGCCAATTATACTGTAGTTGCATATTTGAGAAAACGTCTAAAGAGTTGGAATGGCCTAATGCTTGATGGTGAATTTATGCATATGAGGTGTGCTACTCACATTTTGAATCTAATTGTTTCTGAAGGACTCAAAGACATGAATAGGTCCATTGAGCTCATTCGACATGCAATTAAATTTGTGAAGTCGTCTCCATCAAGACTGAATAGATTCAAGGAGCTTGTTTTGAAAGAGAGAATTGATTCTAAGAGTTTGCTGTGCTATGATTGTTCCACTGGGTAATTTCAATGATTTAAATTTGTTTTAGTTACACTTATAACATTGTGAATTTGTGATATTTATTTTTAATCAATTAACAACATCTTTATGTCATTAGGTGGAATTCGACATATCTTATGTTGGAGAGTGCGGTAAAGTTCATCAAAGTCTTTAATATAATGGAGGAAGAAGATGTAAATTACAAGGACTGCTTTAAAAGGAAAGTTAGATTTAATTCAAGTGATCATATTCATGATGACTTGAATGATGATGATGATGATGAAAGAGATGATGCTATTGGTAAAACTCAACCTCCTAGTGAATATGATTGGTCTGTTGCAAAAGAGTTTGTTGAGTTCTTGAAGTTGTTTTACTTAACGACTCTCAAATTTTCTGGATCCAATTATGTGACAACAAACACATGCTTCATACATATAGTTGCAATTCAATCAAGCCTTCATAAAAGTGCAAATAGTGAGTACTCTCTGTTGACTGGCATGGCCAAGAGGATGCAATCAAAGTTTGATCAATGCTGGGGGATATGGACAATATGAATCCCTTGTTGGTTATAGCAGTGATACTTAACCCTAGATACAAAGTGACCTATGTTGAGATTGCTTTTGAAAAGATTTTTCCAGATCCTGTAAAGCGTGAGGCCACAATGAAGAATGTTATAGATGTCTTGTATCGATTATATGATCAATATGCAGTTAATGTCCATCCAAGCAATGATGCACTTGGATCTCAGGCATGGAAACAAGTGGACGATAGTGGTGGTGATAAGCGTAATGAGTCAAATCCTGAGGATGGATTTGAGGACATATCTGAGAAACTCGAGCAAGTTTCTAAGGTTGATGAATATCTAAAATATGATTTAATTGAATTTGATGAAAAATTCGACCTTTTGGCATGGTGGAAAGTGCATGCTTGCAAATTTAAAGTTCTTAATCTCATTGCACGTAATTTATTGGCTGCACCAGTCTCTACAGTGTCTTCAGAACCGCTTTAGTACTGGTGGTCGAATCCTGGATGCTTTTAGAAGTTCCTTGTCCTCAAATATGGCTAAGGCACTCATATGTGCTCAAAATTGGCTACGTACAAGTCACCCTTCCAAAGTCATTGATTTGGATGTAGATAATGTTGAGGAGAGTGCAAATATTGTTAAAGGTAATTTCTTAAGTGTTTTCACTTGGTACATTTTTTTCTTTTTACTACTTATTAATGAATCATGAATGTAATTTATTTTTTTGTGTTGTAGAGCAAGATTCAATAGTTCCAGCTCCAAATTTAAGTGTTGCAAGTGAATCTAAAGATGAATATGATTATGATGATTCTGTTAATTGATGAGATTATTGGAATGACTTGAGAATTGAGATTTTAGACTACGTTGCATTTATTGAGAATTTGAGTTTTGAGATCATTGGATTTGGATTAATGATGTGTATTGTGTTTATCTTTATGTTGTGTTTGTTGAATTGTTGTATCAGATGAAAAGATTGTTGTTTGTGTTGATGTTGAGACTTGAGATGATTGGATTATATTGTGCTATGTGCTTGCTGCTGGTGAGTGGTGATTGGTGACTCATGAGTCATGAATTCACCCCCAGATATTGGATTATTGACTATTGTATTAATGTGCTTGCTGCTGTCTGCTGAAATTTGTTAAAAAGTTCCATGCGCGCCTCTGCCTCCCTGAGAAAGAAAGCAGGTAAAAAAAAGTAAAAATAAACGGGCAGCCCGTGAAACCCGCCCGAACCCGGCGGGTTTCACGATGCCCGTTTAAATCGGGCCTACACGGGTTCAGTAGCCCGAACCCATACAAACATAAACGGGCGGGCCAGCCCGTCCCACCCGTTGCTCTCCTCTAGTTATGGCCTTGGTGAAAATCAGGCAACGCGCAAATTATATGTTCCTTCATGCTATGCATCTTTGTTTACATATATGTATTAGATAATGGAAAACACACGGACAACCTCACATCATTATTGCATCTAGTAATGAAAATTTTGTTGATAAATTTTCGTTTCTTTCTGACCTGCGTATAAGCTTTCGTCTTGAACATAAAAATATCTTCTTCTGTTGCGAAAAAAGAAAGCAGAATATTATGCTCTGACAAAAAAAGCAAAAATCACAATTTAAAACGAGAATTAGGATCTAAAAGACTTGCGTATGTAAGATCGAATAGAGATTAAAACAAGGATCAGCAATACGTTAGAATATTTTTAAAACCAAAATGTTAGTCCTGAGAAGGGAGGGAGAAGAGAATTCAGACAATAAGGAAAATCAATATTATTCAAATCAAACGTATAAAGTAACAAATTTGAGATGCTATACCTCAATCCAACGCTATAAAACGATGATAAAACATTCTAAAAATTTAAAATTAAATATAAATTATAAAATATGACAATCAGTTAGCGTCAAATTTAAATATTCCTTTATAATGATAAATATTCACAATATATGAAAATCCTAGTCCACGATTATTCTATATCTCATCACTTGTATTTCTCCCTTATCCATAGACATGAGGGGAGAGACGTGGGGTAAGCAAGACCTGAAGAGGTGAGGCTTTGATGTTGGTGAGCCCAACCTGTTCTCTCATGTCCACTGGTCCGTTATCAGGCGACGCAATATCAAAGCCGATTAGCAGATTGGCGAGTGTGAGTTGCGTCATGAGGAGAGCAAATGAGACACCTGGGCACATTCTTCTTCCGGCGCCGAACGGAATCAGTTCAAAATGCCGTCCTCTTACGTCTAAATCCTTGTGGGTAGTGAGGAATCTCTCAGGCTTAAACTCTAATGGATCGTCATACACTTGTGGGTCTCTATGGATTTTTGAGAGGTTGGTCAGGAGATTTGTGCCTGAGGGTATGTGGTAGCCTGCCAATGTACAATCTTCCGTAGACTTGTGCATCACATTGAGAGGTGCTGCTGGGTAGAGGCGCAACGTTTCCTTGAAGATGGCTTGCAGGTAAGGCAGATTCTTTAAATCTGATTCTAAAGCCAACCTCGCCCCACCAATCTGTGTGTCTACTTCATCCACTGCCTTCTTTAAGATCTCACGATTGTTCATTAGTAGAGACAGGGCCCAGGTTAGTGTCGCTGTTGTTGTGTCTGTTGCCGCTAACAATAGGACCTGCAAAGGGCAATATGCCATCTACCTATATTATATACTGCAATAATTGATCAATCTAGATGTGCCATTAATGAACTAACGAGATTATATATATGTGGGAACGACTGACCAGGCTTGTAGCTTTAATCATAGTATTAGAATCGTGGCCCTCAATCTTTACAGCTTCTTCGGTGTTGGAAAGAAGCACGTCCATGAAGCAGCAGCCGTGCTTAGGTCTATTTTCTTGCCCTGAATTGGTTACCCTGTTTTGTCTGTGTTCATCAACCCAAAATTGAATGAACTGGTCCAGCTCTTTGGCTGTCTTCTTCATGGCCTTCTCTTGGCCGCCCAAATCCAGCCACCTCAAATACGGCACCGCGTCTGACATGAAGAATGCTCCACTTAGGTCGAACAATTCCCTCAGTGTTTTCCGAATCCTTTCGTTCCCTTGCGTCTCAGCAAAACGCTTTCCCACCACCATTCCATACACAACGTTCAAGGTTATATCTCCGAACCATTTCTCCATCTCCCATGACAGAGGCACTGCTTCTAGATTCTGACCGCTTCTGTTGTTGTTCAGCTCTATCCAACGATCGTAGGTATCCCTCATGGCTGACATAACCTCGGACTCTCTCACATGTTTGAGCATCTCCAGGCGATGGTTGGAGAGGACCTCCAGCGTGGCGATCTTCCGCACGTGACGCCAGTAGGCTCCGTAGGGACTGGCCCCGAGCAAGCTGTAGTTGTAGCCCATGACTTCGCCGGCTACGGATTTGGGACGGCTAGCAAAAGCTCTGTCGTTCACCGTGAAGCATTCCTTGGCAATCTCCCAACTGCTCACAATCAAGGTTGGGTGAACACCAAGCCTTACTGTGAAGATTGGTCCGTATCTGTCGGCCATCTTGCCTAACGTTATGTGCGGCGGCTCTGGCCCGCCCAAGTGGTGGAGGTGTCCTATCACAGGCCATGCTCGGCCAGCTTCCGGCGGTTCTTCTCTGGTCGTAGGCTTATCTCTACGGCGGGCTCTTGATATGATAGCAAAAAGGTAGAGAAAGAGCAACACTCCTACGATGACTAACGGCGAGTTTGATCGGATCATCATGTCAATGGCTGTGGTGATGTGGTTTCTGGTCTGCGTACGGGCATGCATCTTTCAAGTGATGCTAATTTGGTAATTGTTGTGGTGCAAGATGTACGCAAAAAGATAAATAGAGGAAAAAAACAGCTATAAGATGTGGCTGATTTTTCCCACACTATAGCATAGTCATCGTCATCGTTTCAGGTCCAATGGATGGAAATGATTGGATGACCCCAAAGATATCAATCAATCGTTTTGTCCTAGTGAGATAACCAATGGGGCAGCGAGGATCACACATGCTTTGAGGCTGTATTCGGTTTGGAGGGAGATATGGGTAAGGAAAGTCGATGAAGAGAAGGTCAGAGAATGGCAAATAAGGAAATAAACTTATTTGATTTGTTCGAAAGGGACATGGAAGAATATTTTTTTAAGGAAAATTTACTTTTAAGTCCCAAATAAATAAGTTATTTAAGGAATGATCTCATAAAAAAAATATTTAATTAGAGCTCCCAATTGACATCATTGAGTCCTTATATTGACAATATCATGCGCTGTGTTGACAACACCTCACATTGTCAATGGAACCTCTCATTAAATATGTTCCTCCATGGGACCAGTCCTTAAATAACTTGTTTATTTGGGATCTAAAACTAAATTTCCTATTTTTAATGATATTTTAGAATGATATATTTTTATTACAGCATGCTTTTAATTATTATTCATTTTTAAAATTATATTTTCTTATAATAATATTTTTTAAAAACCTTTAATTATTTTTTATATTGTATTTTTAATTGTAATTATATAATTTTTATTTTTGATCAAATTTATAACAATATATTTTTATTTTATTACAATACATATCTTAATTATAATAATATTTTTTTCATACACTATTAATGGAATTAAAGGTTATAAAAGTTAAAATTCTCTTAAAATTTCAATCTCTCGAAAATACCCAATTTGGAAAGGGCTAGCGTAGAGTAAAGGATTACCAGACTCCTCTCTAAAATATTATCAGATTTTGTTTATAATTTAATTCTCTTTTTATTGATCGCATTCCCTAGGCCAAATTTTATAGGATTTTGCTTTGAAAGTGCTCTCCCCAAGAGCATAGCTTCCAACGCTATTGCCCATGATCATAAAAAATGAATCCACAAATGTGAAAGTGGTTTTGTGTGGATTCATTTCATGACATGCGTTTTAATCTTCTCTTGCAAGAGAAAATCATGGAAGCTAAACCGAAATGCTGAACCCTGCAAAAGGGGTATTTTGTTTCCAACAAGCACAACTGTATATTGTTGCTATAAGTGCCAGACGATTATTTGTTCCCATCCAAATGAGGACGCAAAGATTTAACTCCTCAGGTTGTGGAGGAGAGTTTATAGTTCCCATAAAGGCCACGCGAGTTCGAGTCCGGGGGAAGTCCCGTCTCCGGGGCGACCCCGGATTAGTCTGCACTCGAAAGGGTGTAGGATACCGGGGGGTGAAATCCCATAATTTCTCACTCAAAAAAAAAGACTGCTGCATACCGATGCTTTATCTGCCAAGCTGTTGCTATAACTTCTGACATGGGCAAGGGAGCTCTGGTAGTCCAATTCCTGCTGAAAAGCTAAAACTTGGTTAGATATTATTTGTACTGAATTATTTGTACAACAGTATTTTAATGGGCTGAGAGTATTGAGATTAATGGGTTGTCTACAGAAAGTTCTTCTCGAGCTTTTCACTTTGGTTCTGCATCACAGTGTTAACAAGTAAATGCTAATTTGCAAAGTCATCAATCATTATCATCTTCAACAGGATCCTCCTTCACCTTGTCCACCAGATGTAAAAAGCGAGCAGTGCTGTGCGGAGTTACCTACAAGAAAAAGAATCGAGGGAGGAGAGAGAGGGAAAGAGAAAAAAATGAAGAAAAGATGACGTGGTTGAAAAGTAGAAAAGGCTCACTTCTTGGAACTCGAAGATAAAAAGTAACGGTCACCACTTTTATAACGTTATGTACTTTTACATATTCTCTCTCAAATTTTACTATGTCATATGCTCATAAAGTAAAATTTAATTGTTGAAGTTATAATTGAACCCATTTTTTAATTTGGGGGTGTAAACGGGTTCAACTCGTACGGGTTTACCCATCCCATTTAATGCGCGCGTAAACCGGTTTTTGACTCTGTTGAAAAATAGACGGATGAGCCACTTATTGATGTTCGAACCCCTTCCGTCCCCTGCACTAACACACCCAGTTCTAGAAGTAGTTCATTCTGTCAAATCAAACTTGCTGTAAAGAACTTAGAAGTCTATGACTTATTTTGCTCTTGGGTTATCTATTATATTTTGTCCATCACATGTTTACATATATATATATTCGGCTTTTTTCATCCTTAGAGATATAAAAATACAAGATATATAGTGTTTATTCATTACATTATACATCCCAAATAAACCGATGTGCAGACAATATGTGGGTGCTATCTTTATAGCCTGATCCTGGACTAATGTCTCCCTTTATCCATAGAGATGATGCGGAAGACGTGGCGTAAGAAGGACCTGGAGTGGTGAGGCTTTCATGTTGGTCATTCCAACTTGTTCACTCATGTCCACTGGTTGGTTATCAGGTGTTGAAATATCAAAGCCATGCAAGAGGCTAGCAAGTGTGAGTTGCATCATGAGGAGAGCAAATGAGATTCCTGGGCAGATTCTTCTGCCACCTCCGAAGGGAATGAATTCAAAATTCTGGCCTCTTACGTCAAAATCCTTGTGGGTAGTGAGGAATCTCTCCGGCCTAAACTCCAAGGGATCATCATATACTCGTGGGTCTCGATGGAGCTTTGAGAGGTTGGTCAAGAGACGAGTGCCACAGGGAATGTGGTAGCCAGCCACCGTGCAGCCTTCCACAGACTCGTGAATTACACTCAGTGGAGCAGCTGGGTACAGCCTCATGGTTTCCTTGACGATGGCTTGCAGATAAGGCAGGTTCTTCACGTCCGATTCTACTGCTAACCTTTCTCTCCCAACCTGCGTCTCTATTTCATGTACTGCTTTCTGTAGGACTTGAGGATTGTTCAGAAGTAAGGATAGAGCCCAAGTTAGTGTCACTGTTGTTGTGTCTGTCCCACCTAGAATCAACGCCTGCAAATTTCCAATTCAACTTTCAATTTCACAGGCGGCATCACGAGCAACTAAGCTTCACATTCCTATTTCTGTATATTCAATATATAAGATCCGCTTTATGATTATATTAAAGCTTGGGGTAGTTTGTAGTGGGCTGGCCTTCAAAATTCGCAACTCAGAGATCGAATGTTGGTTTTAGAGACGTCAAGTACATTTTGGATGCGCCAACAGTGAAGGGAAAAACAAAAAAAAAAAACCAGAAGTTACGTGCAGGCATGGCCTATTGATAACAACATGGATGTTAAAATGGCTTTCGAAGTGAGAAGGGAAATAAATGTTTCACTAGTCCCACAAGTCTAAAGGTTTCTTTGAAAGAGATGTTTTGTAAGGTCTTGAGCCCACCTTAAGTGCTTCATTAAGATGCCAGTGATTATGGACACTGCTTTTTTTTTTTTCAACGAGAGGATTATGGAAACTGCTATATATCCATAAAGAATTTTGACTTCACTTCATTCATTACAATAAAGTTTTTATGCATATGTCTGGCATGCAGGTTACCGTTACATGGAGGTCGAGATAAAACTCCACTTATATATTTACCTCTAAAATCATTTTTCCAGTAAATTCCCAAAATGTTACTTTTAACAGTCAAAGGCAACGAATTAAAAGGTGCGCGAGTTAGCTACCACTGATAAATGGCTACCCGAAATGATAAATTCCGTCAACACATTAAACTAGACAATTCGTATAGGTTAATATGATCTTTTAAACTAAGCAATATTTTAATAAAAATAATATTCATAAAAAATTAAATTTAAAATTAAGTTGAAGGAATTCATCACTTTCACGAATTCTAACGGTAGAAGTTTGCATCCAGAAAATTTTTTGCCGTACGTATGCACGCGTCTAGAAAGAACTTCAAAGTAAAAGGCATTATAGCACTAACATGTAGAAAAGAAACCATAAATTAAAAATCAAATATAAAAAGAAAAGGATTGGAGAAATATGTGAAGCACTGACCAGGCTTGTAGATTTAATAATAGTATCAGCATCTTGGCCGTCAATCGTTTCATCAGCTTCATCGACGATGGAAAGAAGCACGTCCATGAAGTCACTGTGCTTATTAGGCTTGCCTTGCCCTGAACGACCAGCGTCCCTGTTGCGTCTGTGTTCATCAACCCAAAACTGAATAAATTGGTCCAATTCTTTGGCTGTCTTCTTCATGGCCTTCTCCTTGCCGCCCAAATCCAGCCACCTCAAATACGGCAACGCGTCTGATATCACAAATTCTCCGGTCAGTTTGAAGAAATCCCTCAGTGCTTTCAGCGCCCTTCTGTTCTCCTCGGTCTCATCTAAGCGTTTTCCGGCGACAATTCTAAGCACAGCACTGAAGCTTATGTCTCCAAACCATTTCTTCATCTCACGCGAAACAGGCACTGATTGCGAATTCTGACCACCACCATTACTGTTCAAATCTGCCCAGCGGTTGTACGTATCTTCCATGGCCGACTTAACCTCGGACTCCCGCAAATGTTTGAGCATCTCCAGGCGATGGTTGGAGAGGACCTCTAGGGTGACGATCTTGCGAATGTGGCGCCAGTAGGGTCCATAGGGACTGGTGCCGAACATGCCGAAGTTGTAGCCCATGATTTCGAAGGCTAGGATTTTGGGACGGTCGGCGAAGGCTCGGTCGTTCACGGTGAAGCACTCCTTAGCGATCTCCCAACTGCTCACGATCAAGGTAGGGTGAACCCCAAGCCTGAGGGAGAATATTGGTCCGTATTTGTCGGCCATCTTGGCCAAGGCTAGGTGCGGCGGCTCTGGGCCGCCTAAGAGGTGGAGGTGGCCAAGCACAGGCCATGCACCGCCTGCTTCGGGCGGTGGCTTTCCGGGCGTAGTTCTGTTTCTGAGGATTTTTGACAAGAAGAAGATGGCATAGAGAAATAGAAAGAATCCAAGGATGGTAAACGGAATGGGTAGTGATTGGGTGGAGGTTGTGAGGTCCATAACCATCGTATCTCCTGCTGCTGTGGTTACAGCTCCTGCACAACTCCTTACACAGGAGGTGTGCTTATCCTTCCAAGCTTTTTAAGTAAAAAAATCATAGTACGGACAAAATTAGGGGCATCGTCATATTGGGGTGATGAGCACCAGCGCACTTATGTGCTTATTTGGAACTCCGATAGAAAAATGGATTTTATAGATTTTGAGGTATTTTGGGAATTTTGAGATGGTTTTACGGATTTCAAGATGGTTTTTATGAATTTCGAGATGGTTTTTACAGATTTCGAGATGGTTTTGTCTCGGCTTACGTGTACTGTTTGGGAAAATGGCTTCCCAAACAGACACTATGAGATTGCACCACTGTTAATTGTTATAATTTAAAATTGGGAATTACATTGAGATAATGAGATTTTAATCCCTCCATAAATCACCTGATATATATGAAGTTCTAAAAATATTTATATACGGTTTATTGAAATTGTGAGAATATTATTTTTTTTTTTAACCTCACTTGCCATTGTATTAAACCCATTTGACAGACCTTTTAGAGAGGTCAAAGGCACGTTCAACCGTATTTTTCTGCAAAACATAAATAATATTCTTCACATATTTATTCCAACTTACGTAAAAGTACTTATCTACCTTATTCCTAAACAGAACATGATAAATTAAGGTGCCCCTAATAACAAAAGTTATGACATCTCAATTGATATATCAATATGTGACTGATAACAATTTATTATAGGGCAAGCTAGTGAGCCACCAATAACACGTCAGGGTGTCTTAATTGATAAGTTAATGTGCCACTCTTAACAAGTTAGAATGTAGCAAATTACAACACCATCAATGGTAAGTCAATGTTTCACAAATTACAAGTAAGGATAAACTCATATTTTCATAATTTTAATAAGTATTCCAATGTCACTTAGAACTTCATGTTAACCTTATGATTTCATAGGATTTGACCGTGATAGTGGTAGTCTGAATTCATTGAGACTTGACTAATTCTCTTTTAAAAATTTGAACAAATAATTTTAAAATAATTAATTAATTATTTTGGGAAAATCTCGATATAAAATGGTTGAATTATGCAAATTTTAATAAAAAACAGTTCAATTAGGTAAATTATAATTTGAATCATTAAACTTAACAAATCATAGTGTGACATAATTAAAGATTTAGAAATTTGGTTAAATTAGCTTCATATCCCTTGGTTGGTTATTAGAAAATCAAAAATGAAAAAAAGTACTACTTGATTATTAAAAACTGAAAATTAAAGATAAAATCGCATTATTTTTAGTTTTCAAAAAACGAAACTATTGTCACGTAGATTCGATTTTATTGGAATTTTTGAAAAACCATATCCCTTGATTATCCCCCCCCTCGGTTCTTCCCAGTAAAGAAAATATTTTTCCTATTTGATTAATCGTTCTCCATTAATTATTGGATATCAGCTTATTGATTCTTCAAAAGTTCAACATATATGTTTGTGCAAATTTATTTTAATAGGATGTTAAAAGAATAAAGATTGGGTCACAAATAGTGTGAGAAAGATAAATTATAGCTATTCTCTTTAACGTGAGACGAATGAAGGGATTTGTATTGATCAAATTCGTAAGAAATACATGAGCACACCGAAGACATGTGAGGGAGAAAGAGACCAGAGTGCTTGTGATTGAGTTTAGAATGCATGCAATCGCGCAAATAGGGTGAAAAATAAATAGCTGATCCATGGTTGTTGTCATCTGTTCACCATGTCTAACGCCATCCGAAATTTAGAGGTAGTGGTCGTTGGATCTCAACCATCTAATCTAATGTTTGGATGATGCAAACAACATATATAAGTTTTTGGATTAGACTCCATGTGTTATTTAGACATTTGACCGTTGAACCTATGATGGATGGATGGATGGTGTCTCTGACTGAGTTTGCGGAATGGGTCTTGTCTAGTAAGTTTCCTGGATATACAATATATTTGATCAAATTTCTAATTCCTCCTTGTTGAAAAGCCAATAAGTAAATTATATTTCCAATTCTGTCTATTTTTCTCTCCTTTTCCGAGAAGCGGTCCACTTGTGAACGATGCAAGTGAGAATGGTGAAAGAGGAGAGAGAATATGGAGGAAGAGAGGGGACCACCGGGATGGAGCTGATCGAGGGGAGAGGACTTTCAGGAAACACGATGGGATCCACAACAGTTTTAAATTCTTTACTTTTTTGTTTGCCCCAGTTTTAAATTCCTTACAAGGCCGGATAAAATTGGAAAAGTCTCCAGGATGATTAAATACATGCGACTTGTTGCATTATAATTGCAAAAATTTCCCCCCGGTGGCTTTGGCTTTTGGTGACTACATTACAGTTTGAACCACCTACTGAGTTTTTTTTAATATGAAACATTTACATTCAAATCAAAAATAGAAGAATTAATGAATAAAATATTTTAAATATCTATAAAATTGTCATGAGGTCCCAGGAGTAGCTGCTGATGTTATTATGAAGGCTAGTAAGGTTGTTAATGACAACTTCAGCAGCTACTGTAAAACCTTATGGTTGAGACCTTTTATTCATTAATTCTCCTATTTGAGACCTGATTACAAATTTCCCTTTTAATAATTAAAGGTATGCTGGTAATTTAATCCATTTTTAAATTATCGATTGTGTTGCACAATATAATCAATGCTTTATTTAATGATTCAATTTTTTTTCAAAAATTTTCTTTTTTGAACTTTGCATATATTAAAATATTTTTAAAAGAAATAAAACTGAGTCATTCAAGTGAAATTTTAAATGTTTAAATTTCAGTATTTAACACTTTTCATCTTGACTTTTTTTCCCGTTTTAAATCTCACAATGAGCCGTAAGACATCGTTCATCCAAATAAACAAGCAAGGTTATGAGCACTAACTGTCCAGAGCAACAAACAAGATTGTTGTGATGTCTAGTTCATATATGGTAGATCCTTTTAAAAAAGTATACATGATACTCTCTGGAAATTAGCATTCGAATCTACTTTTACAACATGATTTACGGTTTATAAAATAAGCATAAGTTTTATCTAAATTTATGTGAACGCGATTTTTTAACGCTATTACAAATAGAGATGTAACGTTTCTGATCATAATCTTGTCTCAGTTTGCACGCAAGTATAAGCGCACCATCAAATTCCTTCTCCTCAATTATCAGTCATAATATTAAAATTATATTCTTTCATTTTTTTAGGGTAAAGTAGCATCATTACCCTAATATTATTTTTCACATGTGCCTAGTAACTTAATTTTTTGGTGCAATTTTCTCTCACGTATTTTAAATTTATTGCAATTTCATCTGTGTAAGCAACTTTTTAAGGAAAAATAATTTTTCAATCACTCAACTTTCATTTCATTTATAACTTAGTTCTTCACCTATAACTCTGTGTAACTCATTCCCTAAACTTTTAATGTGCAAATTTAAAGTTCAGCTATTAAGTCGCATTAAGTTGTAGTTAAGGAATTAAGTTATAAGTAACTTAAAAGTTAAAAATTAATTTTTCTTAAAAAATTGTCCTTACATAGATGAAATTGCACCAAATTTAAGAAACGAGGGACATAGTTATAACAAAAATTATAATATTGGGTGCACTTGAGAAATATGATAAAAGTTATAGCTATTGCTTTACAGCCTTCTGAAAAAAATTGCACTATACACAAAATCACTTTGTATTTATTTAAATTTTTTTGTCTGCATCCATTATTTTCAAGATATTTTAAGTCATACGTTCTATTCGGATTGTTATTTAAAAATAAAATATCATTCCATAAAAATACGAAAAGACTTTTAAGTAACATACTAGAAAAGTAACGTGTTGTTGAATATATTGATGGTGATTGATAACTTGATAATAAAAAATCTCATATACATTGCGTGTGTGTATAAATAATTTCTAGCAGGCATTTACTATCCATTTGGCTGGGGGAGGGAATGAAAAAGGATTTGTTTGGTTGACAGAATTTATAGTTTGTTTGGAATTTCAGTATAAAATAGATTTTACGAAATTTGAGGTAAAACTTAGATTTTAAAGAATAGATTTGGTATAATAGTTTTTACGGATTCTGAGGTAAAATATATGTTTTAAAAAGGTTATTGTATTTAAGACATTATTGTAAGAATACATTTTACGGATTTCAAATAAAAAAGTAAGTAGGAAAGAGAAAATGAAAAGAAAGAAAAAAAGAGGAAAGAGAAACTTTTTTAGGAGAATGGATGTGGTTTGACAAAAAAAAAATATTTTTAAAAACTTCGATTTTAAACCTAAATTTTGTCTCTAAAATAGCTTTTTTAAAGAATGTGAATATTTAAACAAAATTTAGATTTGGGGTAAGGCCCAAGTTTTACCATAAAACCTAAATATCCAATCAAAAAACCAAACGGGCTCTTAGACAAACATGGTTCAAGGTTTTAAATTAACCTTCTTACCATTTCATCCTAATTGCACATTCCTCTTATTGGAATTTTATAATCCCACTTATTCACCCCTCTTTTATAATCAAACTCAGTAAAAATTCTCCTTCCATCCATTCCTCTCTAGTCAAACAAATAGTGTGAAAGAGATAGGCTGAAATCATTTCATCCACGATAATTTTTGGTTATTTCCAATTTCATAATGATGTCACCGAGCAGACATTTTTATTATTTTATATGACTTAAATAAATGTAATGGTTATTTTCTGTTGACTATGGACTAACAATAATAATCGTTCATTATGTAACATTGAAATTAACGGGTAAGATAAGAACGATATAAAAAGTGATTTTGGCGAAGCAAAACAGGAAATAAGCACCAACCTTTGTATACTTTTGTAGTCTCAGATAACTAATATATGAAAGAGTTTTCATTATATATATAATAATTACTTTCAATTAAAAACGTATATGCCTCTTTTTTGGCAAAAAAAAAAAAACGTATATGCCTCTTAAGAAAGGCTACACATTTCCCTTCCCATTGTATACGGACTGCTGCTATCAGAGGCAAGGAGCATTTTCACGCCTTACAAAACTATTACGTGCATATTTGATTTCTCCGTTTAAAATTATATTTATGTAAAGTAAGATAAAATTCTTTTTATATATTTATTTTAATTTGTGTAAAATTAGTTTTACAATGGATCTCAAACACGCATTATAAATATAAAAGTAATTAAATCGAAGTAATTTCGAGTGCTGACCACTACGTGCTCATCAGCGGCGTGGCTAATGCCTAATGGCTTAACGAAATGATGAATGGTGGGAGCGGGACAGCTCAGCGCTTTATTTTCAAGTTTTTTAATGATATTATTGATCCTCACATTTGGAATATATTTTATCTTCTATTATAAAATTACAAAATGTAGACCATTGGATGTCACTGTTTGTAGTCAGATTCGGGATCTTTAGCTTTAAAAATCGTTGGCAAAAAAAAGGTTCTTTAGTAATACGAAGTTCAGGTGAGTTGACCTAAGAGAGACATCAAATTAATATTTGTCTAAAAGAGACTACTTATAAAAACATTTACATATTACTTATAACAAAATTCTACTTATAAAAACATTTACATATTACTTATAACAAAATTCTAAAATAGACGATAGGATTTAAACTTATAACCTATTAGATTTAATTCCTTATCAACCGGAGCAGGTCAAAAAAGTTTTTAAAATTCAGACTGAAACAGCCTCTTTTATGTTTCAAGATAACATGTTTATTTTAATCACGTCATTTCCATTTCTGTTGCATAGGTGATATTTTTTGCTATAGGTAATTCTGTTTGTTTGAAGCATGCGTGATTGGATATTAAATCTAAACACATTTTTTAATAGAGATTTAAGATATATATTTGTTATTTTCTAAAATATATATTTGTTATTAAATCTAAACACATTTTTTCCCTGTCCCAAAAAAAAGCCTTAATTCTAAGCAAATACGGTATTAAAGGCATAATGTAGGAAGCTTAAAACATTTATATTTTTTTGACTTCGACAATTATTTTTTTGTATGACTGTTCAATCGAGTGAGATCTAAACATTATCATACTCATCTGTCAGCTACTGTTAGTAGCTCTAAATATTTTCTACATTAAGATGAGTTCAAACTCAAATTAAGAGACGGCGAATGGAAAAGGCTGAATGAATAAGAGGCGGGGGAAAAAGATTGCGTGAGAATGGGTAGCTAGCGGTGGGCGGTGGCGGTGGCGGTGGGTGTACATACAATGCACCTCACAATAAATTTCGTACGCGGTGGAGCCTCTTTTTTCCAGTTAATTAATACACATACTACAAGAAAAAAACTCTAAAAAATAGTTCATTTTTTCCATTATTTTTAAAACTCTCCCCTCTAGTACGTATCTTCCATCCTCTATTTTTCCCATCATCCCAACGTAGCCTAAAACCTCTCTTATCTCCCTTTATCCATGTAGATCAGATGAGGGGAGAGACGAGGGGTAAGAAGGACTTGGAGTGGTGAGGCTTTGACATTGGTCAGCCCAACCTGTTCTCGCATATCCACTGCTTCACCATTGGGAGTTGAAATATCAAAGCCATGCAAGAGACTAGCAAGTGTGAGTTGCATCACAATGAGAGCAAACGAGATTCCTGGGCACATTCTTCTGCCAGCTCCAAAGGGAATCAGTTCAAAATGCTGGCCTCTTACGTCAAAATCCTTGTGGGTAGTGAGGAATCTCTCCGGCCTAAACTCCAAGGGATCTTCATATACTCGTGGGTCTCGATGGAGCTTTGAGAGGTTGGTCAAGAGACGAGTGCCAGAGGGAATGTGGTAGCCGGCCACAGTGCAGTCTTCCACGGACTCGTGAATCAAACTCAGTGGTGCAGCTGGGTACAGCCTCATGGTTTCCTTGACGATGGCTTGCAGATAAGGCAGGTCCTTCAAGTCGGATTCTACCACCAACCTCTCTCTCCCAACCCGCTTCTCTATTTCATGTACTGCCTTCTGTAGGACTTGAGGATTGTTCAGAAGTAAGGATAGAGCCCAAGTTAGTGTCACTGTTGTTGTATCTGTCGCAGCTGCAATTAGGGCCTGCAAGTTTGCAAAATTAGCCTCAGTGAAAACCCAGCAGCTAGCATAACACCATTAAACTTTGACATCCTTGGATATGTTCGTTGGTTACTGAGAATCAATTACAACGACATAAAACGGGATACATGACCGAATAAGCTTAATTAGGGAAGGTTTATATATATATATATATAGGCATGAAGGCGTAAGAATATATATTTGAGATGTCATTGAGAGTTTCGCCTCGGGAGATTGTTGTGGGAATGTGAGGGGTTTTGACAGAAAAGCTTTTTGAAAGAGTACTTCAAGTTTATAGCCTCGGCCTCCTAATAACAGCTTCCTCTTGCTGAAAAACCATAAAAATGGAAGGAGCATGTAAATTGATGGCACACATTTATAGAGTTTTTATTCAATAATAATCACGATAAAAGATAATATTTTAGAAAACCAATCCATATATTACAAATACCCAAGTTAACCACTAAATCTAGCTTTTATAAAGAGTAAGGGACTGAGGCAGTAAAAAAAGGGGACGGAGGTAGTAAATAAACCAGGAACAGAGAAGGGTACTACTGACCAGGCTTGTGGCTTTAATCATGGTATTGGCGTCGTGGCCGTCAATCATGTCACCTTGATCAGCGTTGGAAAGAAGCACGTCCATGAAGTCGCTGTGCTTGGTTTGCCCTGAATCAGAGTGGTCCCTGTTGCGTCTGTGTTCATCCACCCAATACTGAATGAACTGGTCCAGCTCCTTGGCTGTCTTCTTCATGGCCTTCTCTTGGCCGCCCAAATCGAGCCGCCTCAGATACGGCAACGCGTCTGATATCAAGAATGCACCACTTAGGTCAAACAATTCCCTCAGTGCTTTCTGTGTCGTCTCCTTTCCTTGAGTCTCAGCAAAACGCTTTCCAAACATCAACCTGAACACAACATTTAATACTATCTCACGAAACCAGTTCCTCATCTCACACGACAGATTCTTCTCACCATTAATCTTGTTCAACTCTGACCAACGGTCGTAGGTTTCTTTTATGGCTGACTTAACCTCGGACTCTCTCACATGTTTGAGCATCTCCAGGCGATGGTTGGAGAGGACCTCCAGCGTGGCGATCTTGCGCACGTGACGCCAGTAGTCTCCGTAGGGGCTGAAGCCGATCATGCCAAAGTTGTAGCCCATGACCTCAAAGGCTACGAGCTTCGGACGGCTCGCAAAGGCTCTGTCGTTCGCGGTGAAGCATTCCTTGGCAATCTCCCAGCTGTTGACCACCAAGGTTTGGTGAACCCCGAGCCGTAGGGTGAAGACTGGTCCGTACTTGTCGGCCATGTTGCCTAAAGTGATATGCGGTGGCTGGGGGCCGCCTAAGAGGTGGAGGTGGCCGATCACAGGCCATGCGCCGTCAACTTCCGGTGGTGGCTTTCTTGGCGTAGTTTTGTTTCTGCGATGGCTTCTTGATTTGGAGAAAATAGCATAGGCAGAGATTAATAATAATAATAATAATAATAATAATAACCCAAGGATGGTGAACGGAAGGGTTTGTGATTGCAAGTCCATGGCGGTGCAGTTTCTGGTGCTGTAATGGCGTCTTTCTTGGGAGGAGAAAGTGATAATTTACAAGAAAAGGGTGCAGTTGATTAATGCTCGCCGAGAATGTGTGGACTGGAGTAGGTGGCCTGTCACATCGGAAATATTTGTAGTTGGCAGAATGATTTCTTCTTTCTTTCACGGGGTTTGTTTGTATTATTTGGCAAAAAAAAAGCTTTGTTTGTATTAGAGTAAATTCGGCAATGTATTGTGGGCTTGGGTCTGGGCCCAGTTTGTTTGTTAGCCTAGTTAAGAGTCAGTTTGTCTGACGTAACTAAGTTCAGTTGCTATCTAACCAGTCTTGTAGTCAATGTACCTCTATGAGATCAATTAATGAAATAGATCGGATTCCATTCACATCATCGCTGTCTCTCTCTGCACTACGCACGGTTTGGTACCGCTCATCGTTTTAATTAAAAATTTATTAATAGGTTATATAAATACGACAGAGAAGTACATTTAAGTAAATTGAGATAAATATGTAGAGGGAATTATTTCGTTTTACGAAAAAACACTAACGTAATTTTCAACTTAGTTTAACTCAAGGTGAGATGTCTATCTACCTGTGCCTCTCGACGGAGAACTGAACGAATGGGTCCACTGTTGATGGCCCTCTGAAACAGGGCAAAATTATTGTGAACCACTTGGATCGAACACATCCCTCGGTGCTTCCTTCCCTTCCACCATGCACCGAGGGTGTAAAACTGTTTGATAGATGCTGATGAAGAAGGTTATCTCCTCCTCTTTAGTTTTCTAATCGTGTCCGTATCACCTCCAAGTATTATGCTGGAATGGCTTGTTTGGATCCTTTTCCCACGCTGTATGATTTATCTTTTCTTTTGAGCCTGAGCTCCCGTTTTGTATAAAAAAAAGTCCCACGCGGCGTAGAAGAATCATTGTGTGTTTGTTTGGGAACTCCGTTAAAAAATAGATTTTACAGATTTTGAGGCATTTTGAGAATTTTGAGATGGTTTTACGGATTTCAAGATGGTTTTTATAAATTTTGAGATGATTTTTACAGATTTTAAGATGGTTTTGTCTCGACTTACGTACATCGTTTAAAAAAATGGCTTTTCAAACATGCACTCTCTCGTTGGATACCGGTCGAATCACAATTTGGCTGTATCACTGGCCATAAATGAAATCCGTCTTTGGCAGTGAGGCTTTCCTGTTGATGAGCCCCACCTGTTCTCGCGTGTCCACTTCTTGGCGATATCAAAGCCATGAAAAGGACGACAGCTGTATGGTTATTCATTGTTTGTATCTTTCATGTACGCATTTGTCTACTCAATTATCATTTCAATTGTCTTTTTCCCCCGACTCTTGTAGATTTCTATTATATAATGGCCATGTAGAGAGAGAAATTATCATAAAAATTCATTGGATATAGTATATATAATAATAAATGAAATGTTTTTCGATTGCATGAGTGATAGGAAACTTCTGGAGCATGTAAGTTATCATTGAGCTTGTTTGGAATAATGCAGTAAAAAATTAAACACATATTTAACAGTATTTTATATGATCTCATCTATATATTTATTTTAAAATATTTTTCTACCGTGTTCCTATAGAGTTTTCCCAAATCCCAACCCAACATGGCAGATAGAGGTTGGATTCTCCAATGAAAAAAAAGCACCGTGGCTACAAATATTGTGTTTGAGAAATCTTCCGCGAGAAAGGAGTTACAACTTTCAAAGTGATTTTATAAATTTCAATATAATTTTTACAAATTTCGAGATAATTTTTACGAACTTCAAAATAATTTTGTGCTCACTTGTGCATATAGTTGGAAAAATGAGTTCAGGAGATTATGTGCCTGTTTGGGAAGCCATTTTCCCAAACGGTGCACGTAAACTGAGATAAAACCATCTCGAAATCTGTAAAAACCATCTTAAAATCCATAAAACCATCTCAAAATTCCCAAAATGCCTCAAAATCTGTAAAATCTATTTTCCCAACGGAATTTTCAAACGAGGACTGTGTATTATGCGTATATTGGTATTCATCCCGACATTCACAATATCAAAATAGATGCCTACGTGTACGTTCTAGTTAAGACACATCCCCCGTTCCGACTTCAGTATTACGAATCTTTTAAATGAATTATCCAGAATTTCCATCAGACAATTCGAAAGATTTGCATAGGTGTGACATATGAAATCGTAAGAACCTGTGGACATTTTGATTAATCTCGGGCTTTATTTTGTCATTCAAATGTAGGAGCTTGTTATAGTTCATTTCTTATAATGTTTCGAGATCACTTTAAATTCAAGATTAATACCTGTCAGATCAGAGATGGTTGAGGTTAAAACCCATTTTAAAAACTGCATAGGCCTTTTGGAATCTAAATTTCTGTTCCCTGCTTTTAGTTTCTTTTGGGTATTCAGTCAACATATATTGAACCGTTTAAAAACGTAGTAGAGAAGCAGTTAAGATAAATATGTGAAGGAGATTATCTCATTTTACGAAAAAATATTATTGAAAGTGCGTTTAAATCTTATAAACATTAGGTCAAACAGACTCGTTATCACCAAAGACAGTTTGCCATGGATTTAGAAGAAAATTTTTCAAAAAAGGAAAGAAAATGAAACCTTTGAGAATTTTATAATCATACACAGTTAGCCCTGATTAGTCTGAACTCTGAAGGGAATATAAAATGAGTTGCAAAGAAGGGGCGTGAATGGAAAATGGCTACGAGTAAGATGAATGATTTCATGTTGCTTATGTTGAAGACATCTAATCCAAGACAGAGAGTGATAACGGTGTATGGTTTTCAAACTACACATTGGAACCAAATGATAAAAAAAATTGAACAGTGAAAAGGTTTATTATTAAAACAACGCCACAAAATCCATAGAAAGCTGCCATAGTGAAATTTTTTATGGATCTAATTGTCCATGGTTCATCACAAAGGCCCAAATCAACGGCAAATCTATCTCAAGTATGGTGGCAATTCAATCAAATCCTATATTTTATTTTTCTTTTTGGGCATTGTGTACATATACAAAGCAGCTGCCTTAAGTGATCGTGAAACAATTATTTTTCTCCGTTGTCTTTAAGATAAAATTCAAATTTCTTCTTTAAAATATGAATATAACTAGAAGATTGTGTTTTGGCCAAAAAAAAAAACTAGAAGATTGTGTTAAGCAAAGACACATCAGAAGTTTGAACTTCGAGTATCCCATCACTCGAGCAAACATTGTATCCTATGGCTGTGATTGTTTAATTTTGACCAACAAACAACTAAGCAAATGGCGTCCCTTTCCCAAAAAAAAAATTTAAAGGAAAGAAAAGAAAACCAAAAAGCATTGGTATTAATAATATCGAAGACTATATATGTTTCCCGTCGTTTTTTCAACACAACTGTTTTTTTATAAAAAAAGTTGATCCCAAAACAAAGCCAAAGCTTTTGCCAGCCTATAGTTGAGAAGTTAGGAAAACAATATGCTAGGAGAAACATCACAAGGAAAAGAATGCAGATATGAACAATAAAAGAGGAAGGCATGCATGTGATTAATGAAAGAGAGGTCTGATCAGAAGATATGCCAATAAGTGCATGGTGGAGCCTCCTCCTCCCACATGAATTAATACAATCAGACTCACCCCTGACCCACACACCACCACAGTCTGGGAGCTGAAATTATGGACGAACCAACGGTACATCAATTCTGAAATGTACATCAGGGATATGGATCCTCTTCTGAAACCAAAGGATCTTGTAGAATGGTAAAGGCACAGTTGTTGTCGAATAATTAAAATCTAGTTGTTTAACCGTACCTCACTAGTTTTTTTTTTATCTGAATGAACAGATCTGAAGTATCATGTGTTGTGCGTTTTGAATAATATATGTCATGTAAAGGGTGAGCTTCAGCACGTAATTTGGAGGTTACAGATTCAAAATCTGGGAACGGTCTCTCCTCCGCACAACTGCAGGAATAATTGAGCTACTGGAAGTAGCATTGTTGCTGCAATGAAAACGGAAACATATGGAATAACGAAATGAAAGTCGCTGATCACTGTTCTGG
This sequence comes from Vachellia pachyceras, assembly GCA_025593235.1. Taxonomy (NCBI): domain Eukaryota; kingdom Viridiplantae; phylum Streptophyta; class Magnoliopsida; order Fabales; family Fabaceae; genus Vachellia; species Vachellia pachyceras. The sequence continues at coordinate 26,576 of JANTPZ010091887.1, forward strand.
GGCTTCGATATCTGAAAGGATTAAAAGGATTAAGAGTAGTGAGTGAATATAAATGAATAAAAGAAGAGAGATATGGCGGGAAAGGTATGGAAGCGGTGTGGGAGTAAGGCAATGAGCATAAATCCTGAGAAAAGGACAAGGCGAAGCAGCTAGCAGAGAGCAATGATGAAGAGCAAGAGCAACCTTCCAACTTGAAAGCCCCAAACCAAACACCATCAAATAGATGTGTGTGTGTGTGTGTCTGCACACAACACACACACACACACATGCTGCTGGGTGAGGAATCATCACTAACTGTTCATCAGAAAATTAAGGACATTGTCGTACCTACACTTTCGCCTGTTGTCTTACAGGTCGAAGACAGTAAATACCCACGTTCATCAATCTATTACCCCCTTATTATATACTCTCTACGTACTTAATTTGCCTGCAACAACATAAATGACAGGCCTTTCTCATTTCTTTGCTTGTCCTATACAAGCCACGGTACAGTGGCTTGAAAGCGCCTCATATATACAAGTGATACCTCCCATAATGTTGAGGGGCTTTTTAAGTTCCTCGATCTCTTCTTCGTCTTGATTCTATGCATGATTTCAAATTGAACTTGTCCATTATGCTCCTTCTCTCTTACTTTCGTTTTCCTTTTATTCTTCTTCTGTCTTTTGTTCTTTATCATTTGCCTGGACTTGTGTGTTGTCTAACCTTAGGTCATTCATTTTCACCCCCCTCTTCTTTAGAAATTTGAATTTATATTTTGGCTTTTGTTTTGACCTGTTCATCGATGTATCAAAATAACTTAATTGCTTGCTTTCAGATTTCCCATGCACACAAGCTTTATACTTTGTTTTGTTTTTTGGTACGATAATGCGGGTGGGACTTTTTAGACTCTCCCTGATATTCCTTCTCTCTCACTTCTTTTATTGTTTTGAAGAGTGGGAAGTCTCTCTCTCTCTATACACACACACACATAGATATAATTTTATGACTATGGTATATATACTCTCACTGAATCTTTTTCGTTTTCAATAGTTGATTAATGGGGTTATTATAAAATGGATACCTTAATAATTATTCTATTACGTTTTGTTTGGTTGATTAGTGTAGTTAACTATGATAAATAAATCAATGAACACAAATAATACTTTATTAAAAAACCATATTCGGCTTATATTTTGCCACTTCTCCGTTCTGTACCACTCTGATCGCATACTCTAACTTAAAAACAGACCCATTGCAAAAAGAGATTATTGATAATGAGAAGGATATATATATATATGTTGCAGTATTTCAAGCCATAAACTGATCCACCTTAATTACATGCATATCCAATGTCATCAATATATTGCAGAAAGGGTCATGTCCTGATCAGGCCAAATGCAAATGAATTAAGAATCATATTACTTTCTCTCAATCTTACCTTCATTTGACAACGACGTGAAAGACAAAGGATCATGGAATTCTTGGACGGAAGCAAATGTCTCTTAGGAAGGCTTTATCCCGTTCCTTTCTCCTTTTTCAGGACATAAAACTCACAAAGACATGTCATGGGAACAAAATCATTCATATCCACAACACAACAGTTGAGCTTTCGGTATCGAAAGTGTTTTGGTGACATGGAAAGCTAAGGGCGCATATATATATATAGAGTGCAATAGTTTAACAGTTGAGAAGAGTTAAGTCTGTTGATGATTGAGGCTGATGGTCTGTGCTCCAACTGGGTCTTCCAAGGGTGAATTCTAGGTTAAGCGTCTCATCTGAAGAATCTGACAATGACCCTCCAACCACCTGTTTCACAAACCCCACAAATAATGATTATTGTAAATATATATGCTTTAGGAAAATATGATCGGTTACATATATTGCACCAAAGGCTGGAAAATATGTGCTGGGTTTGTTTTTCTGCTCTGACTCTTTATATATGCCAGCTTTAGCTTACCATGCTTTCATTTGCCTTCACTTGAGAGTACGTCAAACTCGTTCCTGGTTTTTGTCTACTATCGTTCGTCCTTGCCTCCCTTGATGATTGCCATGATTCCTTGTTGCTGTGGGAATGAAGCAAAATCATAAGAAATTAGTTCCAGAAGCCAAACACTAAATATAATCCGCAAAACCTATTTAGAAAAAGTACTTAATCAGACCATTTCAACACCAAATATATATACATATATATAGGATCTGCGCAAATCAACTACAGTAACATCCAAATACTTCAATATAATAATGCAGTAATGATCGACGCAATCCAAATTTTGGTGATAAAAATTTGATAGCCTAGTTAATTACTCCTCGCATTAATAAAGGTTAGGGACCGGATGATCATTTAGGGCATGCCGATCAACATAGTGAGTACCATCCAGAGCAACTTTTTAGTGCGTAGAATATAAGACATTGAGATTTAATTTGAACCAAACGTATGAGTTTGTACTGCATAGTGGTGGGATCAATAAGTGCATCGGTCGACGACCTAAGGGGAGAAGAATATAATGAATATCCGGCAATTAATAAGGGTACACATCATAATGACCACAAACATACCTATTGGAACCCTACGCTTTGTTCTTCAAAATTTATGTAACCGGTAATAAAAAAGACAGGCAGAAAGCCAGAGACAGACAGATAGATACACGAGGAGGACATTTCTGAATATTCGTGCATGGACGTTAGCATATAGCCAGCTACAAACAATGAATAGATCCTCTAATGGAATTAGTCAATTGGCATATTAATTTAGTTCACTCTACTAGATCAGACAATATCCTCCATGCAAGCGCAATATGATTGAGTTTTCTTATTTTTTTAATTTATTTTTTTATACGTTTATTCAAGAGTTGGGGAAGGATCAATTAATTACCTGTGAGATTTTTGAAGAGACAGATCAGTTAGATGGGTTCTCTCACAAGCTGAGGCTCCATGCTCATTATCGACAACGGCTAAGCCCATATCAGTGTGGCCATGACCTGCAAAATATTGATCGCCCGTGGAGGCAATATTGCTCTATCTTTATCAGACACCACCAAGGTTAATAATTCACTTGAAGACTCGAAGTCAGTAGTCAGTACTACAATCCAACCACAACTTTTGTTTTTATTAATGGGGAACAGTGCTAGACCTAATCATAGAGTCTCTGCCTCAATAGAATCACCACCAAGATCTCAACACAAAGAATATTAATGATAACACTAATATCAGAATGGAAAAAAATGGCATCATTACATTGAGAGGGAAAAATCCAATTAATTACCTGTACATTTGGCAGTGCTCTTCACTGTTCTATACATCTGCATGGAACATTGAACAATCCTATCAGCCAGAAAATGAGAAGCAAAAGTCCAACAAGGCTAAGATGCACTCTCTGATTCTCACGTCCTCCACTATCGCCCTATAGTGGAGCCAACTTGAAAACAGCTAGCTGCCTAGCTATTTTCGTAAACTTCTTTCAGTCGTAGAAAACTAAAAACGGAAAACAGAAACTGCGTAATGTGCATATACATGCTCCACCCACCTGTAAGTGACTCTTAACGTGGGCTAGGGTTAAATCTTTGACATTCATCAATTCTAACACTGACTTTGGAGTTGCCCCTGCCAGTATATTAAAACCCAAAATTAGACATAAATACAAACTTTGAAATCAAAGAGAAAGCGTGATGAACTTTTGATTATATGAATATTAAACCAAATGATGAAACTAATGGTGTAGTTACTTTCATGGCCGCCAAGCAGCTGAACAGCATGAACAAAATGGGCATGTAGAGTTGTAGTCCATCGCATTCTAGGAGCTCTGATGCTCCTTTTCACACCGCAGACGACTCTGGTGTTTCGTTTAAAGTCGCGGCCATAGATATGAGGTTGTGGGTTGTGGAAGTGATTCGCTGTTCTCGGGAGAGGAAGTGGATTCAAATCTGCCATTTTGATACCTAAGCTCAAAGTAGGTTCTCGATGATGATAGCCAAGGTGCGAAAAGGCATTAATTTCATGGCTTAAATCACTCTCACTGCTTCCAGAATCAGAGGTGGAACACATATCGTTGTGAGGCATTTTGGTTGCGAATCCCTTAGTATAACTCTCAACTTGTTTAGCTTCACAATCTGGAGGACTAATGTTCAAAGAAAGGTCTGGCAAAGGTGTGAAGCTTCGCATTACTGGGCGTGACTGAGAGGCAGTGAACATGGTGAACCTATAGATCTGACCTCAGTGACACACACAAGGACACGCGCGGTACTTAAATATACGAGAAAATGGCAAAGAATATAGGATCAGAGTTCAATAAATGATGTGAAAAGGATGTAGAGGATCAGAAATAGTAAGAAAGAAAAAAAGGTGGAAAGGAAGAAGGAAGAGAAGAAGGGAATGAAGGAGCTAAAGTTGTGATTATATCATGAGTGCCTCATGATTTGCATTAGTTTCGAGGAGACGGAGGTGGTGATAGCTAGGCTTTTTTCTACGTAGGACTGGTTAGGGCTGAGGAAGAAGCTGGAAGTAAAAGTAGTGATGAAGTAATTAATTGCAGATGGTCAGATAAAAAGGAACACAGGGAAAGAGAAGAAAAGAGAAAAGGTATAAGATTTTCTGGGGATGGTGGTTTGAACGAAAAGGAAGTGAAAAGGGAAACTGGGAAAGTATTTTTGTATGGGAGCTGATGAGAGATAGAGAGAAGGAGTAGTAGCTGGCATGGATCGAGTGTTTGGTTGGTTTCTCCTATTGGTACTTATACAGGAAATTATCAGAGAAGAGAGTGAAGGGGGAGGTTTCTGATGCAAAGGATTAATTGGAATTCGAGCAACGAAAAAAAAACAGAGAGGAACAAAAAACAAAAGGGACGGTGTTCCATGGGAGAACTGAGTCTATAAGGTTGACGGATGGCGACCCAATAGAAATGAAATAGGGCAGCTAGAGTTTTTGTAGGCGTTTCGACACCATTTTCTTGAATAGGAATATTCCAATTATATTATGAACGAGGATTGTTGTTGGCTTAAATGTCCCTGCTCTATGCACTGCACCTGCTTCCTGATTAATGCTCTGTTCCATGCAGATTTCAGACGTCGCATTATTCTCTACCCTCATCCTGACCCAGTGACCCTCCCCATTTCATCTCGTTTTTCAATCCACCTTCACCAAAAAAGAAATGATAATGAAACATGAAATTTGTCCATAAAAACCTAAAAAAGTCTCCGGTGATGATAATTAAGAGGACACCATACACATGCATATTAGTTAATTATAGTATACATATGCATATATATATATGGGCAAGGAACCCCTGGCTTGAATTTTCCGATCACCATGCTGTGAGATAGAAGAGTATGTGGCAACAATAACGCTGTTGGAGGAAGCACGTATGGCCAATAAAATGTCGAGCTGGACACGTGCGAGACCCCTCAAGTCTAAAAATATATAATTCAACTAAATTAAAATTGGAATAGTGGGAAATAAGGATCGAGAAGAAAGGGAACAATAATAATAAATAATAGCAACAAGGGGGTGTCAGAGTGGCTGTGATGTCCGGCGACACCACCCCACACCCTCACATGCACTTCCTTATTATTATCTTCCCGCTCCTATTTTTTCACCCTAAAATGAGTGAATTTTAAATACCCATGTAATAAAATCGGTGAAGTATCTGTAAGAAGTGTTTGTGATATTCTCTCTCGAGTTAACCTGAAGGATCAAAGGAATGGAAGTAAAAAAAAAAACGGAGATTTTGTTAATTAAATAAAATCGTGTAACGTGTTCAACGTCGAACAAGAAGTGGAAGGGTTGAAGTTTGAAACGTTGGTATAATAATCTAATGTTGTATGATAGACATGAAGACTAACTACAAAACCTAAATATTCCCTCTCCGTGTCCGTATAAAGCATGTCCAAACGCCTCTCCAATCCCGCGCGCGCGTCCACTCCATATTGCCCGCCGTCAACCTGGCTTCCCTCACGTGACTCTCCGGCGTCACCCCTTTAGGTTTTTACTTTCTCCCCTTCCCTCGTTCTCTCCAGCGTCACCCCTTTAGGTTTTTACTTTCTCCCCTTCCCTCGTTCTCTCCAGCTTACGTAAGCCGAAATGAATATATGAGAAGAGTTTTGTCTCAACTCGTGTGTCATATGGTGAAAATGTGGAAAAAAAACTTTCCCAAATATGTTGTCTCATATGTATTTGTTAGCACATCCATCTCCATTTTGCAATACACACGGCATTAAGATCGCAGAAGAGGACAGACGCGCGTAAGTGCATAGTACTATGTTTGCATTAGAGGTAAAAACAACTTTTCCACTGTAATTTACGATTTACTGGATAAGTGCGTGAGAGGAGTGTTGCATTGATTTGTGTAAACATGGTTTTATATAATACTATGACAAACAAAGTCCTATCATCGGGTGTGTCTTAATTATTCTGGAAACCCTATGCTCAGTCGCTCTTTGTTTATTCCCTTGGTTTTGGTTGGTATTAATATTCTTGGGCGATGAAGATGGTGGGCATGCATATGTTCATTAAATAATCATAATCTTGTTTAATATAGAAGTTTTGGAAGGTAAGGGTCAGCGCCTGATGCGCTCTAGATTCTCCGGGAAACGAAATTGTGCTTCTTTTATACCAAGTACTGATTTATGCACACACACACGCATTTGTCTAGACTCTAAAGAGGCATCTATATATGTATATGTATGTACTCGATCTGCTCCATCATTTTAATTAATTTGTTTTGGAGCATGCATGCATGGAACTATAAGGCTGTGATCAGATAATATCCGGTCAACATGTCGTTCTATATGCCTCATTTGCCATGCTGTCAAAAAATGCTTTCCCTATATATTCCTTATTCCATGTGCTTTGTCTTCCCACTCCTCCTTCAATTAATTAATATTTTACTCACCCCAACACCCTCATAGAATATATATATATATATATGCAATTCATAGTCACTTCATCGTCAAGAGCGTTTATATTGTCGCATTAATTATCGCTTTTGCATTAATTCTCTCTTATACTTTTAGAATGATCATCTTCGTTATATGTATGCCCAGAGTGACGACTTCATTAGTGGACCTCAAGCAAGAACAGACATGTATTGTAAACATGTATATATAGTGGAACTATATATTTTTAGATCCATCACCGACACTTCTGTTTTACTACTTATGGCCAATCTCGCTCCTATGGTGGTATTAGGAGGTGGGAACGAAAGTCTGAAAATCTGGATGGAATTACTTATTAAACCCAGCTTCATCTGATACAGGACTTCACACCCTTGGACAATGACGTAACCTAACAATTAGGGCCTCAAGTGTGTTCTCTATTATATATATACATGGAGGAAACCACAGACACCAAGTCCCCATCACGTCTTAAGCCATAACCTTAAGGGTCAAGTTTATGAGTTTTTGTTTTTTACTCTATTATATATTACTAGTGCTTATTAAGCCTAACTTCACCCGGTTCAACGCATCAATTCAAATCCACTCATATTTAGACAATTAACAAAACCTTAACATACGGTTACTGCTGTTTATATATCCGTCTAACGTTTCACATCCAGCTAGCGTGCAAGACGTGTACAGCGGTGCGCTGCCACTAGCTTGCTAGCTAGCCCAGTTCAAGAAATCCAGATTAATTGAACTCCGATTCATCTCTAGGGGATTAGGTGGCTTGTAATTAATAATAAATTGAACAGATATATCTAACTGCGCTCGGGCCATTCTCCATGACAGCAACATAAGTTTGACATCTATGAAATCAGTGTTTCTATCAAAGCGGTCAATTCACGAAGCAGTGAAATAATGTAATAATAAACTAGAGTAGACGTTTTTCAAACATGGTGGGAGGAATCTGGTGGGTTTAGCGAAACAAAATAAAAGTACTATAGAGAGAGCTAGCTCGAGATTTGAGCTTTGATTGTGATACGATACGCAGCTTCTTGAGGGCTTGATGCTTTTGCTAAATAGCAAGATGACTAAAGAAACAATAATAATACATGGAGGAAGAATAATATGAGGGGGTGGTCATGGTTATTCGCGAGACCGGAATACAGCCATACACAAGCATGTGTTGCTTTGAAAACAGAGTTTCACCTTCTCCCTCCCTTGCTCCTCTAGTTTGAGTATCATCAAGGTAAACGACAATGGAGAAAAAGAAAAGGAATCGCCGAAATCAACGCCGTTTAGGCTGCTGCGCTTTATTATTAAGTTATTACTATTATAATAATAAATATGTGTTATAATAATGCATGCATCCAGGAATCCTGTCGCTGCTTCAACCCAAAATTAATGAATAATAGTAGCCTTTTTGCCTTTTTGTTAAAGAGGGACACAGCTTTTAGGGAAGACCGATGCTTGCTGCCAATCCTTATTCAGCATTAATCATGAGATAATAATGCACTAATGAGTGAACTCTAAGGTCAAAATAAACTCACTTCCTTTTCAAAACATACTCAGCCCTTACTCACTAAACGCTCCTCTTTCACCTCTATTACACTTGATAGCGATGTTAAGAATTTTAAAAACATGACACATCTATTTACACAGAAAGTGTGAGAGCTGCTGCCTGCACAGCTTACAACGCCTTTTATATATATATATATAGAGAGAGAGAGGGGGGGGGTTGAGAGAATAATAATGTGCTATCGCATGACCATCATCCGTAAACCTAACCCACCACCTTTTGTATTTCTTGTGATTAGTAAAGCAAGTTGAAATCTCTGGAAACTTTCTTGGCACGTTTTGTTTTTTTGCTGACTGGGCACCTTTTCAACGTCAGAATCATTAGACATCTCTATATTCATCCATTACAGTGTACGTCTCCGTGAGTGAATCCATATCCTAACGTTTGATGTGATTTGAATTGTACAATATTTCTTCCTTGTTATAATAATAACGAGCAAACTGTGTTCAAACATATCAGAATTATATTACTGCATTTACGTAGGCCTAATAATACTAAAGTTGAAGGATGTGAGCTTGTATAATCTGGGTGTGGACTATAGAGGAGAAAAAAACAAGAGAGAAAGAGAATTTTTTTTTTGGGGGGACCCCACAGGGAAGACAGAAGAAGCATGTGCGAGCAATCAGTTTTTGTTGGACATTTCAGAGTGTCCACTAGGTATAACTGCTTCTTCTCAGACCCCTCCTCTGCTGCTATTCTTCCCCCACCAATACTCCTCCACGCAATATCCTTAGGCCCCTCCTTTTCACTCTCTAAATATTTACAGACATGTGACTCCAATGTCATCTTCATTATTATTATTCACGTGCCTGCACATCCCATCCATTTGTATGTATGTAGGTATTTACACTGTTATGATCGGTCCTACAAAGGATTAGGAAGTCTCACAAGAAAAGTGGGATTCATAAGTTCAACGGGTTCTCACACGATGGTCTTTTGAGATGAGCTTTCTTTTTGGATTTGTACTTGTAGCATTAGCCGTGCTTTCATTGAGAGGTCAATACCACGAAGAAGGTTATACATTGAGGGTTTTGACAGAAGAGGTTGAATGAAGTGTTGTGAACCAACCAATAGGCTAGTCACTCAACTTTTAAACCTCTCTCTCTCTCTTTTTTCTTTGCCCTATAAGATTTATTCTTCACATGCATGAGCCTCTCTTTGAATTAAACAGATCGATGCAGGAAGAAAAGGTTTAACATGCATGATGCACCAAAAGTGACCTCGTATTCATTTAAGACGACAGCAGAGTATTCCAAACACTTCTTTTATAATTCCTAGTTGGCCAAAAACACAACATTATATTTCTTCTTCAGACTTATGTTTTATTAGTGGCCCTCCCATTCTCGTTTTATGGTATTGCCATTTGTATGGCCGGTGCTTAACTGAGTTCTTAATTGGTCAACATGTTACTAAATATATTGTTATCCCTTTCAATACCAGCTTCTTCACATAACTATTAGAGATTGTTTTCCCATTATTGCTTCAAAATAAAGTTATCCACGGAGGTCGGAAAAAAAAAAAGGCAAGAGGCAAGGGGGAGAAGATGATCGTTAACCTTCGTTTCATTACGGAAACCAGAATGCCTGGCCATTGAATAATTTTCCATCGTGGAGGAGGGTAACTCAAAAAGAAAGAAAGAAAGAAAGAAATCTTGTGAAGCAGATATATTAAAATGACAGGCATATAATATAATTTTGTCGTCTTATATGTGATTTAAAATACAGTCAGTAATGGGGATAAGGCTTTGTTGTGTTATCGGTTCGGTTCTACCTTGTTATTTGATTTTAAAAAAACAAAAAGAGAAGGATAAATCGTGACTGCATCCAAGTCAGCAATTGAGTGCTTCCTTCAATAGAAGAGAGGATAGGGAAGGGAGATGCGGGGAAGGAAAGGAAAAGGATTCTGATTATCACTCAAATTCCAAGGGAGTGAAAGTTATTAATAAAAAAATTGTTAGCCAAACAAATGGAGGGAAATACATTACCTCCATTTTTCTTACCGAACAAGGGGAGGAGAGCAAAATCCTTGTCCTTCCATCTTCTTCCCTCAAACAGAAAAGAATCATCAAAACGGGGGCGGGCATTAGAGCATCTGTCAACCACAGCTCATATATCGCCACTGACTGAAGGGGAGAGCAATATCACTTTTTCCCTTCCCATCCTCTTCCCTCCTTTTCGATCAATATTTAGATTTGATTTTATACAAAATATTATTTATTATGTATTTAGACTTTCACATCAAAATGTATCAATTTGAACTATTCAAATGTTGATACAATGATTATAAAGAAGAAGAGGGGGGAATGACGGGAAAGGAAAATTAGATATTCCTCTCCTTTTCAAAGCCCATACAGCCAACAAATGTTGATCAAGAAATTGGTTTACAGCCTACAAGATCCTAAATTTAAAATCACGTTATTGATATAAGAATTTTGTTTTTTTTATACCTAAATTTTAGGCAGGAGGTTGGACTCACCCACAAGTCAAGGGTAGGGCGAAATCTCCCTTCCTCTTAGGTCATATCAATGTTGGGCAGGGCGAGCCATCAATTACCCTCAGGCGTTTACCTAAGCACCCAGGAGTTAGGATGCCTCCTCAAGCGCCGCGACTGGAGCCACAACAAAGTGAATTTCCCCGGTATCGAACCCTCTCCCTTTAGTGAGAGTGTCCAATAACTTTACCAGTTGAACCCACGGACGATGGGTGATATAAGAATTTTGTTGATCAATACTTCATAAGTACTTTTGTAAGTGTTGTCTATTTAAGCCTAGGGTCGTGTGAATTTTTTTGTTTAAACTCTTGCGTAAAAAAGGCCCATACAGCCCATAGTCCGATTTATCCAGTTGTACCTTAAGGCCCGGTGAGAGGGCCTGTAATTAATTACCTCTGTTTTCTCTGAGTTTCACGTGAATTTTAGATATTTAAATAAGACCCATCATCCATGAACATCTCATATGTTTTATTTAGATATTTTCTTCTTTAAATTTAACATAGACAACAACATGTGTATTTGGATAGTCCGTTGGTAAAACAGACACAGATTTCAAGGTAAATATGTGAGAGGAATTTTGTTTCGGTAAACGTAAGAATGATTTTTGGGGTTTGTAATGAGCTATCCAAACAGTTAAAGACACTTGTATATGTAGAGACGCATTTAGAGGAGGCCATAAATGTGCTGTAACCTGCAATGAAGCTGAAAACACTCCCTCCAACTGGCAACGGCCAGTGACGGAGCCACTCATGTTTGAGTGTTGGCAAATACCCCCACACAATTTTTTATATGTATGTAAATAGTTATTAGATTTTTATTATGCATCAATTGAGTTTTAATATTTGAACCCACTCAAATTATCTATACTAGTAAGTCTGTTGTCATTTATTTGAAAATAAAAAAATTGCACCCCCTACTTCAAAGTCCTAAGTCCCCCACTGGCCGTGGCCGTGCTGTTTCTTAAGGTTTTAGCTAGTTCCGATGTATGGCTTGCGAATTCCTGAGAATTTGATTTAGTCGACAAACATATTTATGCCTATTGTGATGTAATGTTGATTGCAATTCACCACGCCCGCCGAGTTCAAGGATTGATGTACAGCAATCAAGCCGTTGAGAGTTGAAACCCTTTTGGAGACAAATTCTTGACTAGAAAACTCCAGAGAAATATCAGTTTGTTTTCAAAACGCGGCTATTGGTTTAGTTTTAAACTCCAATTAATTACATGAATTATGCACACAACTATCTTCACCGGCGACGGATTAGAACGGTACATGTATTGTTAGAAGACGCAATAGTCACATCCACTGAATTAGAAAATAGAGATGTAAATAAACAAAACTGAGTTTGGGGGAGGGCAGCATTTGAGCAGTAGCCAACAGGGGCTCTCCATTACAGAATTCAAAGATTATTCAGAACCAAATTGAACAACACGAATCCAAAATGTAATTTTAATTATGAGTCATAACGCTTAAAAGAAGAGTAAAGCAAAGCAATTAAATTATACAGTAAAATACAAGTTGCTAACCAT
>JANTPZ010091888.1:0-17965 GCA_025593235.1 Vachellia pachyceras
AAAAAAAAAAATTGGCGATTGATATGTTTTGGTTTTAAGTTTATCCTTGGGTTTTCTTCCAGAGCAAGAAGGCTTTGGTTAACCTCCCCCCCACCCCCTCCTTTGATGACTTATTTACCGAAGAGTTTAGAGTAGTACAGATTACAGAAGAAAAATTGGTTTGACATATTTTTTTTTTCGAGTGAAAAGTTTCACATTTTTTTTGGTTATATGGTTTCACATATTATGAAACACTAAACTGTCATTTGTAGAAGGGGTGTTTAAAGGGGGAAAAAGCAAGGGGTGTTTCAAAGTGAACAGTGGACAGATATAAGAGCAGAGAACCATCTTATTGGTTGTTTCAAAATGTCCTCTTATTTGTATATTAAAATATGCTTTCCAAGAACTTGTAATTTTGTGTAGGGTTCTATATCCTTCTGTTCAGTAGATGCTATAATTATTTTGCCCCAAACAGAATATTAAAATAAATTATTCGGTTTATAAAAAAACTTATAATGATAATAATTATACTCTTTCGAAATCTAAAACTAACTTTAAGTTTTAAGCCAAGCAAATTATAAATATAAAAACTCTGCTAACAAGAAAATAATATAATAAATGTAGCCATTATCTGAATTATTTATGTAAAGATAATCCAAATTCTATTAAAAATATTAATTAATTTAGTACTAAACTTTGCTGATCTAAGCTAATGTTCTAATTATCTAAAGTTAATTTCTATGCCATCTCCTCTGCAGTCAAAGTTAAAAATTGATACAGTAGACAATAATTTTACACAGTAAAAAGTAATGCTGAATTGTAATGTTTTGACATTTGACCAACTTTCACATGTACCATTTGTGGCTGTAATAATAACCCTACTCTGCTTTAACAAAAAAGAAAAAGTCAGCCTCCTTTTCATTTTTTTTAAATTATTAACAACAATAATAAATTAGAGTCATATTCCTTTTTTTTTTTTTTAATGGAGGTCTGAAGATGCTTCCCCTGTCAACTCTTTAATGTCCCCTTTTTAGTGACCACCTCCATGCCATGTTCAACACAAGGAAGACATGACACTGAGTCAACCTTTCTTTTACTTTTTCACTAACTGCGTTAATACAAAATTTAAAGCAATACATTTTCTGAGTTATAAAATTTATTGTAAATGTTATATTATATATATAGATTTTAATGATAACTGGTTGTTTTAATATACTCTATATTGCCCATTTCTCATTTTAAGTTGGTGAAATAATTAATACAATTATTATTAACATTAATGTTAATATAAAACATATAAATTTATTATAGATCATGTTCATCAGCGATAAATAATATGGTACATTTATAATATTTTATGTAATTTATGAGACCATAAACTAATTAGTAATTATTGAATCTGTTGTAAGTAAACATCTAAGAACCAAATATATTTTATGTTAAAAAAATCAAACATTTTTACTTATAAACAATTTGATTAGCCAAACTTTATCATAAACTATCTGAATATATGAAATGACATAAAAAATGAACATTATATTTAAAACTGAATACAATTTTTTTATATATTAAATAAAATTTGATGAATAAGTTGTATTATATATAAATTATGATCTGTCTGATTTATTATAAGTTTTATAATTGCATTAATATATTGTTTCACTTTTTTTGTAATTTTTTATTCCCTCATTATTATGTGATGTGCAATTCTTAATTTATAATTGTAAAAAAAAATTAGATTCCCTTGTATAATGTAGTTAGTTGCTTGCAGAAACTTTGGACCACTCTACTGCACTCAAACAGTAGTCTGGTACTTTATTTCCAACTTATGTGATGCTGTAACGGAAATTGATAAAAAAAAAGGAAATTGTAAAATGTAAAACCCCAAATCAGGAATAATTTGTAAATTGTTTATTATGAGTAGTTAATACCTTATCCATAATAGAAAAAAAAAAACTGATTTGATATTTTACAATTTCCAAGTCCTTTTTTGTCATTTTCTCTGCCGGAATTAAGGACCAATACATTATTAGATTGAATTTATATATAATGTTTTCATTTAATATTTTATAAAAAATTATCAAAACAAAGGCTAAATCATACAAAATATCCTTTGCTTTACAACACGACTATTTTTTTTTTTTTTGATACAAACAACACGACTATTTAGTAGCAAGTGTTTTGTACATACTTCTGTAAGCTTCCTTTAAAACTGAAAGCATGCTTTAGAGACTTTGGTAAACTCACGTAATCCAACTTTAACTCTTGCACAAAAGAAATAGCCTCTCTAACATTTAAAATTTTATGATAAGCCCTTGCAACTTATAACTTTATGTACACGTTTGGAAACATGGTAGAGAAGTACTTTTACGCAAGTTGAGGTAAATATGTGGAGGATATTATCTCATTTTATGAAAAAACACTATTGAACGTACTTTTGGGAAGTAAATAAGCTTTTCCAAACAAGCACATAATATATAACCTCAAACTATAAATTTCACATACATTTAAACTTTATTTTTTATGCACATATCCCATCAAATTTTGAGTTATATGTTGATAAACTTCTTGAAATCGAAGCCATATGCAGATAAGTAATAAAAAAAAATAACAGTAGGGAGTGGTCTATGTAAATGTTGTAAATGTTCAGTGCAAAGTTTCATGGGTTAGGAAAGTTATTCACACTTCACAGAAAGTTTAGAGGAGTTTTGTCTAATTTAGCCCCCAAAAAAGAAAAATTAAATTATTTTAAATTAGTTAAAGTTTGATCTGAATATTTTAAAATCACTATTAAAAGAGTTGAGGAAAAAACATGCTAGTACTGGTAAAGAGAATACCCAAAAAGAGTCCCTCTTTCTGCCACATTACTCAAAGAAATGTGCATTTGTGGTAAGTTTATTCTGCAACAAAGCAGTACTGAGCATTAATGCATTTTGCTTCTAAACTGCTTTATAACACAATTATGCAAATGCCCTTTCATTAATTAATTGCACTGCTTGTGATAATGATATAAAGATTCATTCAACATCACCTTTGAAGTAATTAAACACTATATTTTAATTCAACAATATATCTGCATGCTGATATTGTTTCTGATATTACACTACAAGTTATTAATTCTCATGAAAATTTATGATTAAGTCATGAGAAGATACTTTTTTTATTTATAAGATTAATTTGTTGAGGCATGAGAGAAAAAATTTTCATGTACTTCGTATAAAAGTTCCATACATACAATATCCATATCTTATCATTGCTCTCATGCATATTATATAGTTATTAATTCTTCTTCATTACTATTATTTTTAGATACAAGAGATTTTTATTTTACACCACTAGTTCTAAATATCTTTCAAGTATATAATATGGTAACTCTGTCAACCCTCAAAGCTCAAAATATTGCATATCTTTATGCTTATATATAAAAACTTCGCATTAGGATAAAGAAATAATAAAAAGATTAAGATGCAAAAATACTCATGACTTTTAACTCAAAGCACGTAGACTGTCATATGCTTTTTGAAAGTACAAAATACCCATGATCATTCAAATTAGAGCAAAAATAACACGATAGCTAACACAATTGTGTTCTAGTGGTCCCAATATTTTTACTTCCCTTTTGAATGTTCAAAGATGTTTTTCAACTCCAAAAAGATTTGTTGTTAAATGCATTTTTGATAAAATCTTATTAATATTTTTTGCACTATAACCCAAGGCTAAACGCTCATGTAATAAGAAGTATTAAGTCTCGCATCGAGAAGCTTCATAAATGCTTTCTCGTGTTAGACTAGTCTCTTTGAACATGTTCTTCTTTAGACTTGGGAATATTAAAGTCACATTTTTCCATACGAACTGAACCATCGAGTGAAAATGACATCGGCTTCTTTATTACATGTGATGGTGATGATGGATGTTGCCTTCTCTTTTTTTCCTTTTCTTTTTCACTTTCACAGTCTCCATGGGAAGACATAGTTTGGCAGATTTTGCCTCATTTGTAGAACATGGGAGAGATTGAAGCTGATGAGATAAACCAGAGAGAGAGGGACATGTTTGCTTTGTCGTGTCTCTGAGACTGAAGCTGTCTATACATGGGACATTAATGGGGGACCCTTGTGATGTGTAGAAACAGTAAGAATTTCCATTACTGGCAACAATTACAATTCTGCCACGCAATCTAACTTTTTGTTTCCCAGGATAGCCTCATTAAGTACAGCCAGTTGCCTATGTATATGTGTATTGGGGCTACATAAATGACCATATTTTTTTGAATGAAGAGAAATTGTATTGCCAATGGATGAAATACAAGGGGTTACATAATGAACTAAAATGAAAGAGGAAACAAACTACTCATAACAGCACACAGGCTACAAAGGAGAAAAGAGAAAAGACTTAACCAGGCGGTGATAGATTACAAGGATTTTGTGCATGAAGGGAATGATCAGCGAGAGCTATCTAGGGCTTCATTGACCAAACGTGGCGCTGAAATCTCCTCGTTGCTAAATAACTGGCAAAATTATACATAACTCTTGTATATAACTGACTTTTTTAAGGGGTTGTATAATCATTGATTCATTAAGTTTGCGCTGATTCTGGTTTTGTTCCCTCATGTTTAAGAACATGTGTTTTAGTCCCTTATATAGAATAAAATGGTCTAAGTTTTTTATTAAATTATAACAGCCAATATTTTAAATGGAAAAAACTTAATAGATCAAAATATATGGTTTGAAACTTAAGGTATCAAAACTAAAATCAACGCAAACTTGATGAAGCAATGCTTATATTAACCATTTTCTTAAATTTTGAAACTTTGCAATCGATCCTTGAACCTTCATGTTTATATAGATAATTCTCTTGTTAGTAGTTTTATTCACTACTTATCTGTGTATATATTAAATATATGCATGTAACTTAAAGTAGGTATACTGCTTATTTGGTTTTAAAATAAAAATTAAAGAGTTATTTATACAAGTTCAAACCAGGGTTTTGTCAAATTTAACTTTTTAAGGGTTAATATAATATTTGATCTCATAATTTTCGCTCATTTTAATTTTTGTTCATATAGTTTTAAATTATATGTTTTAGTTTCTCAAATTTCTTTTCATGTAAAACATTAATCCCTACATTTTAATAAAAATCTAGACGACATCTCGTAATAACAATAATAACTAAAGAAAAATACTGTCACGTTAAATCATTTCATGAGCCACTAATTATCTTGAAGCCATGTAATAACATTACCAGAAAAATATCATTTAACGACGAAAAATCCGTCACTAAATGGTTATTTTTCGTTGCTAAAATGAGGGCCATTAATATTTTCCGTCACTAAATAGAATTTTTCCAATGAAAAATAGCCTTTTAGCGATGAATTTTTCCGTGGCTAAATGACATTTTTCTGATAGTGTAAAATTTTATTGGATCAATTTGTATGGAATGAATTAGGGTTGAGACAATGTTTTAGAACATCAATACTAAATCAATGCTAAATTGATAAATACTATATCATATGATCTTTAATATAATAACTAGATAACTAATTTATGAATATTAAAAAAATTAGTTAACTTCTTTGTAATAAATGTGTGTTGATCCCTAAAAAATCATATTTAAGTATGTGAATTGAAATCATATACCCTCGATGAAACCTCTTAATACATACAAATAATAAGGATGTTTAAAAATTATAAATTTAAAGATAAAATGAAATAAAATCTTATATATATATATATATATATTTTTTTGGTAAAAACTGGGGCCATCAGCCCATGCCTTCTTTATTAATCAATAATGACTTGTCTGGGTGCTGCCACACCTACATAGTCCCTATATAGTAGGTCCCTCATCTGGGGTGGGGGCTCTACTAGTATATATAGGTCAAAATTATCCTCTAAGCTACTGTTTGCTAGGTAGTCCGCTATGGTGTTGCCTTCCCTGTATGCATGCAAAAACTGCATCTGCATGTTTTCACTTTGTTTCCTAATCCACGTGTTCAATGTCCTGTTGTGTGAGTGTCCTTCCTTCCATGTGTCCTGCAGCATCTTGATCGCTGTGGTTGAGTCACCTTCCACCATTAGTTTTGTGATTCCCATCTCTTGCGCCAGTCTGAGGCCATGCACTGCTCCCCATAATTCTGCTTCCAAGGCTCCATAGGTGCCCACTCTCTTCTTGTACCCCCTTATCCATTTTCCATCCTCCCCTCTTAAAACTCCCCCACATCCTGCACTCCCTGGGGATCCCTTTGCTGTACCATCGAAATTGAGTTTAATCCATCCGGCAGGTGGGAAGAGCCATTTTATATGTGCTGTGCTCCTCACTAGACCCTGTGCATCATATTTCCCCAGCGTTGTAGTGCATTCCTGCGCATATTTCTTTACTATTGTTTCTGGCTCCACTGGCATTGTGAATCCATGTTCAAAAATGATGAGGTTCCTCCATCTCCATATCCACCAGCAGCAAATACTGAAAATTGTGCCCCAACTCCTTCCCTTCTGCAAGTTATTCGTTATCCACTCTCTTCCCTGTCCTTCTAGGAATTTCGAATTGGCTTCAATTGCTGCCAACGCTTGCCATATTTTATTTGACTGGGGGCAGTCCCTTAGCATATGCATTAAGTCCTCCACCTCAGCTCCACATCTTATGCATGTTGGGTCGCTCCCTGTTATCTTGTTCCTTCTTTCTGCTGTCAGAAGTCTGCCATGGGTAGCTAGCCATATGAATACTTGCACCCTTCTCATGGCTTGTAGGTTCCATATTTTGGCCCAAATCTGGTCACCCCTTGTAATGTTTTCCCCTTTTCTTCTCTTATACATATCAGCTACTGAATATGCTCCGTCGGCTCCCCCTTTCCAGATCAGCCTATCATTACCATCTTCCTCACATGGTGGTGGTAGGGCCCCGATCTTTTGCACTACTTCTTCTGGTAACACCTTGCTGAGCCATTCCCAATTCCAATCTCCATCCACCCCTATAGCTTCATTCACTGACATATTCATGTTGATTGCTTCTGCCCCCCTCACACACTTGCTTATCAGTTTGTTTTCTCCCTTTAGCCACTCGTCCTTCCACATCAATATATTGCTCCCATTCCTTACTTCCCAGGCCCAGCTATTGGTGAGAGCCGGCCAAATAACTGCCATATTCTTCCACAGCGCTGAGTCAGTTTTCCTAACTCTACATTCTCTCAACAGATCTGCTCCTCTCTCATATTTGGCCTTCAGAACTTCAGAGCATAGGTTGGGTTTGTTGGTTATTAGATTCCAACCCACCCTACCTAGGAGGGCTTCATTCATTTCCCTCATACTCCTTAACCCGTATCCTCCTTCATTCTTAGGTTTGCATAGTGTTTCCCAACTTAGTGCATGGATTTTCCTCTTCCCCTCATCTACTCCCCATATGAAGTTCCTCTGCATTTTTTCGATCTTTTTACATATCCCTGATGGGATGAGTTCATGCTGCATTTGATAGTTTGCCATCTGGGCTGTAACAGAACAGATTGCACAAGGCTTAATCTTCCTGCTAGAGCTAACGATTGACTCTTCCAACCACTTAACTTCCTCTGCACCTTTTCCATTAGACCCTGGAATTTCCTTTTAGTGCTTCTCCCTTGTGTTATTTGGGCGCCCAGATATCTCCCTAGTTCTTCCTTCCTTTTAAACCCACTTTGGCTGCACAGGATGTTTTGCTTTTCTCTCGGCACATTTTTGGAGAATACTATTGAGGTCTTCTGTGTATTGATCTTAGCCCCTGAGATGTTACTGAACGTGTCCAAGCATTCAAGTACATTGCTCATCTGATCTTCATTTGCTTCACAGAAGAGCAGTAGGTCATCAGCAAACAGTAGATGTGAAATGCTCACCCCTTTCCTTCCTACTTTGATTGGGTTCCATTTTCTATTGCTCACTGCATCTGCCACAATGTGTGATAGCTTTTCTATTGCCAGAACAAACAAGTAAGGGGAGAGGGGGTCTCCCTGTAGTATACCTCTTGAGGGTCTGAATCCCTCCTGAATTCCACCATTCCATATCAGCTTCATTTCCACTGTTTCCACACAATGCCTTATGATACTGATCACATGTGCAGGGATCTCTACTTCCTCTAGTACCTTCCTCAGAAAGCTCCAGCTCACTCGGTCATATGCCTTTTCTAGATCAATTTGAATGATCATGTAGCCTTTCCTCCCCTTCATTCTATTCATGGTATGGGTTATCTCTTTGGCAATGACTATGTTATCTTGGATGTTTCTTCCAGGGATGAAACTTGCTTGGTATGGGGATATAATTCTGTCTAGTAGGGGTTTCAATCTTGAAACCAGAATTTTTGCCAATCCCTTATAGAGCACATTACACAAGGCTATAGGTCTGAATTGTGTTACGTATTCTGGGCTGTCTATCTTGGGAATCAGGACTAGTAGAGTTTTATTCAGAGCAGCAATTTTTTCTGGATGTTTCCAAAGGGACTTGATCTGTTGGATTACCTCTTCACTTATAATCTTCCAGTTTTTGTGGTAAAATATGGCTGGGTAGCCATCTTCCCCCGGGGCTTTGAAGCTTCCAATACTGAAAAAGGCTCTTTTAATCTCCTCAACTTCTAAACTCCTTCCAATCCTTGCCAAGGCTTCTCTATTTCTGGCTCCCCATCCTTGTTTTGTTTCATGCCAGCCTCTGTCAACGGATTCTTCTTTGTATAGGTTCTTGTAGAATGTTACGAACATGTTGCAGATTTGTTCTTCATTCTCTACCTAGTCACCTTCAATGCTCTTCATGACTTTGATTTTGTTTTTCCTCCTCCTAGATAGAGTTTTGTTATGATAGTATTTTGTGTTTCTGTCTCCTTGTGCTATCCAAATTCCCCTTGATTTTTGGTACCACAAAATCTCTTCTTGTCTCAATGCCTCCATCAGTTCATTTTGAAGTCTTCTTTCAAGTGCTTGCAAGTATGGGTTAGTGTTTCTGGATTCACAGTTTTGGATACCCTCCAATCTCCTGTTTAGTCCTCTTATTCTGTATCTGATGTGCCTGAAAACCTCTTTCTTCCAAACATTTAGAGGGGTTTGGAGCTCACGTAAGTTCTTGTGTGCTTCCTCTCCCTTTTTCCAGCTCTCAGATAGGAATGGTTCGAAGTTCTCGTGATTTAGCCAGGCTGCTTCAAAACGAAACGGTGTCTCCCTTCTCAGTGAGCTTTAGGGGCATGTGTCGATGATTAGGGGGTGCTGGTCCGAGCATACTCTCAGCCCATTCTTCACTAATGTGTCTAGGAACAGATGTTGCCATTCTATATTGCATAGACAGCGATCTAGCCTTTTGTAAGTTCTATCCAGCCCTTGCCATTTTGGGCCCTTCCAAGTGAAGAAGGGTCCTTTTGCTTCCATATCTATCAGGCCCCTTAACTCAATCCATTCTTTGAACTTCCTACACCTTCCTTCATTTACCCTGCCACCTCCTTTCTGTTCTGTGGGGCTACTTATTTCATTCCAATCACCGGCTGCTATCCATGGTCCTCTCATCTCATCCACTATACTTCCTAGTATTTTCCACATCTCCTGTCGTTTGTTTACATGGGGGCTTGCGTACACTGCTGTGAATCCCCAAGGTTGTAGCTCTCCTACTCTTATACTGCAGTGCAAGAATTGTGTATGTCTCACTAGAATCTCAACTTTCATAAGCGTATCATTCCATAGTAGCCATATTCCTCCACCATAGCCTTCGGCTTCTATTAGCTCACTGTATCTGAAGCCTAGCGTTTTTATTACTCTTTTTGCTTTGATGCCGCTAATTCTTGGTTCCAATAGTACTACAAAGTTTGGTTTCTGCATCCTCATCAGGTTTTTTAGAGCAGCTGCAAATCCTTTGCTTGCTGATCCTCTACAGTTCCACACTAGGAAACTCAGCATATGGAATTATTGGGTTCTGTCCCCCTGTCTCGTAGCCCTGCATAGTTGTGTCAGTGTGGTCTTCTGTCCCTGGTCTTGGAGTTTCGGTCCCCTCCCTTCCAGTTTTGGTTCTTGCTTCCATACTGTCGACCTTCATCATATCCTCCCCATAATACTGACCTTCTTCTTCCACATACACTTTTCGGTTTCTCAACTTCTGCTTCAGTTCCCAGGATCCCCATCGAGTTTTTCCACTGGTGTTCCCACCAGCCTCTTCATTTCTTTGCTCTTCTTGATTCTGGTACGCCTTTTCCCCCCCTCATTCTTCCCAACCTGGTGGTTTGGTGACTTGGCTTTGCCTCTCAGTGGTTCTGTTTTTTTCCTCAATAGGATGACTCCTTGTTTGTGCTGCCGTTGGCCCTTTCTCTTTTCTTTTTATAAATTTCCTCTCTATCATGCTGCTACTATTTTCCTCTTTCTTTGTTTCATCTGTGTTCTCCTCCTGTTTCCCCTCCTCTTCTAGTGCAGCAAATCGTGAGCGTGTTTGCACACTATCATTCCACATCCTTCTTTGACCATAGCGCTTTGTGCGTTGAACTGTTTTCCAAGGTCCTTCTCTTTGTTCCCCTTCTGCTTCACTGTTTTCGCTCTCTTTTCCCAACCCTCCTTCTCCGACCTTCATGTTGTCCTTCGTCTTCTCCTGTCTCCTCTTGTCCTTTCCGCATTTGTCACTGAGGTGGCCATACATTCCACAATTGGTGCAAAGCGTATGTAGGCTTTCATACTCCATGAATTTCAATTCTCCTTCTATCATATAGTGTGGTACTAGGGGCTTAGTTAAGTCGAGCTCTACACACACCCTGGCGAACTTGTTTCTTCCTCTATTGGCCATGTGCACATCTAGTTTCAAGACCTTTCCTACTGAATTAGCAATGTTGTATAAGATCTTCTTGTCGAAAAATTCCGCATCTATTCCGGGGAGTCTTATCCATGCTGCGATCTTTTCAATTTTCTCATCCCTTGGGTTGAAAGCGGGCTTCCATCTCATAATGCTTAGGTAGCAGTCCGAAATCACCCAGGGGCCCCCTGTTAACGCTCTGCGATAATCCTCCATGTTTTCAAAAGTTACAATGAAGTAATCGTTGTCGAGGTCACCCAGATTGATTTCCCCATTACGTGCCCAAATTTGCCGCAATTTCGTTTCCAGGAAACCGTAGCCAATCGTCTTTCCCAATAGCTTGACTATAAGCGATTTCGCAAAGGGCCTGTAAAGTCTCTCACGTTCTGTATCATCCAGGGAGAATTTGGGATACAAAGGGTTAGATAGGTCTACTACGATACCTGAATGAGGATCCAGCACATTGTCAAAGTCGGTTCCTGTTCCGAAACCAGGGTTGTTGTCCCCTTCCTCTTCCTCCATGATTACGAACCAGCTTTCCTTCCATTTCATCCTAGCCAGTAGAGAATCTCTGTACGACATCTGCGATCGCTTTTCCTCCTTGCTTCCCTCCTCTTTTCTCATTCATTCCTCTACTCTAGGGGGATTAGAGATGCTTCCAGAGAAACCTTGCGTTCCATTGCGTAACTTCTTCTTCCCTCTTTCCATGCTTCTTGATTCCTCTTCCGTCGGAGGAAAGTCCTTCGACGGCCCTCCTCTCTCCTTCTCTCTCAGCCTCACTGAACCTTGCACTTACCAGGTGTGCCGAGGTCACTCTTTTTCTTCCGCCGCAGTGGGCGGCGGAGCCGCTCACTCTCTTCGCGCTCTTTCGCCTTTGTTGCCAGTAACCTTTTTTCCCGCCAAAATCACCTTTTGCTTTCTCTACTTAGCCTTTAAGTCTTATCCCTATAAAATCTTATATTTTAGTACTGAAGTAAACCTTCCATCTAAATCATATATTTTGGACTTAGAATAAATATTGTAGTTAGTGGATGCTAAATCCATGCATCAGTGATCTCAAACTTTTCCAAACCAGTGCATCTTTTGATCATCGTTTTGTTTACACAATTATTTGATATCCAATATTATTAGGTCATATTTAAATGTTATCGAATTAAATTAGAGGCAACTTTCTTAATGTGACTTTTTCAACCGCTTAATTTGAAACCCCAACCTTGATGAGAGGAATCCCAATTAATATTAGTATAATCATGTTTTTCTTCGGATACTTATTTCCGTCCACTTAATTTATGACTGTAATGTAATGGAATAATGATTACATAAAATTTGTTTAGTATGTTATCAATAAATCATGAAATGAAAATCATATTTTAACTACAAAAAATAAGAAAAATGCAAAATAAAAATTTCAATTCTATTAAAACTAAAAATGAAATACATAAATGTCTAAATATTGATTTATAAAATGTAAAAGTATCCCATATTAATTTATACAAGATAAAATTTAGATTACATAGGCAAAGTTATGTAATGAGGATTATCTTATTTGATGTAATCCATTTATTTACATTATCAACCAAACAATATAATCAATAAAATGTATCATGATTACTTGTAATTGAAACAACCGAGACATTCAAGTTTATTGGGTAATAACATATGTTTACTTTTTATATTAATTATTAAACTAAAGTTTGTCAATAAATATGTTTTTAAATTTTTAATAAGCTTTTTAATCTCAATTATTTTAAAAATGAATAATATACTAGTGCTATTTATTTTCCCAGCCTCTTTTGTCATAAGTTTCTTTTTTATTTATTTTAATTCATTTTTCTACTCATTACAAAATTTTATGATTAAATTGAAGGATGATGGTTTTAATAACTTAAATATTAAGAATTAACTCGTAAGAAATCTAATTATAACATAAATTATAATTAATTAAGAAAAATAGAAAATAATCTTAATATCTTATAAGTATTTATCATTATAACATATACTTTTTAAGTATTAAATCAAATTAATAACAATTTTTAAAAAAATTGTAAATTTTTCATTGTATTAACTTAATAAAAAATTAAACTAATAATTCCGATCATTACATTTACTGCTGAACCTCCCCCCCCCCCAAAAAAAACTTTTCACCTTGAGTATTTATAGTTAATCGTTCAGTAAAATAAAAAATTTAAATAATTAACTTTGCTAAATTTAACCAAAAAAATTATACTCTAGGTTTGGACTTATGATCTGAGAGCTCCATGAAATTTTAAATTTGTGCACAAAAAAAACCTCCTATCATTTACTAGAACATTATTTAATAAACAAAATGTGATGGGTCAATGTCATATCTTTTAACCTCAAAGACATTATACTATTTTAATTTTTTGTGTAGATTTTTCCTTTAAACTTCAGGCAATCTGTTCCTAAACTTGTGGCCATATTTAGGTAGATTCTATACCATGTCACATTTCCGTTAAACTTCAGGCAATCTTTCCTAAAATTTTAAGAGGTGTTTAATATAATAAAGTTATCTATATCGAACTCAAAGAGAAAAGTGATTTGCAATTTAATATTTTTAGATAACCTTTTTCCTTTTTAAAACATTTAGAAATAAAAGTTATTTAGTTTTCTTAAAAAAATTTGTGGAGAAACTAGAAATTTAGTTATCATCAACTCTTTATTATGTCTTATATGAAACTGGGTTACAATTCCTAACAAATGGAATTTTTTACTTCACAGTGTGAATTTAATAAATATTACTATGAATTAAACAATAAAATCTAAATATTGCTAATGCAAATGTAGCAAAAGAAATAGAAAAGTTGCACATGTGGCACAAAAAGAATGAAATCACATTTTATGATGTGAAAGGAATTTGAATCATTTGGAAAACGATACTAAAACTCACTGCCTTTGGTTTCTCACTTTTTTCCTACTCAATCCACAAAATAAAAATATATCAATATATAGCCGCCATCCCCACATATTAAAGCATCCTATATAATAATATGTATATATACAATACAAATGGAATATGCTTATCGTTGGTCAAAAATGGAATATGCTTATCAATATCTGATGAACAAGTTACAACATTTGACACATACAAATGCAAGTGGCTCTCTAGTTTATATGCTCCTTTCTCCATGTTTAAGCCAGGGATTGGCCTCTAAAAAGTGGGCAAATCCACCATCTAATAAATTTTAGTGTAATGATATAACTGAGAAAATAATACCATTTGTTGTACTCCTTCCTTCTACTCCTAAACATAAGAAACATATAGCTGTTTTATAAATATTAAAAAAATTAGTTAAATTGGTTATTTTTTTAAAAAAAAAAGTGTTGGTTTAGTTCACATATCATTTAATTATATTTACAATGGAAATTAGCCCATATGAAAACCTAACCTTAATATATGCAATGGATAGATTGGGGGAGAGAGTTTTAAATTTTGGAGGAAAAAACTAAATGAGACATCATATTTAAGATCACAATAAATTTTTCAATTAACTCTTATATTTAGTATAAGAGGGATTACTAAATAAAACTGCATTGTTTTGGAACTTGCAGCAAATGATACGATACAATAACAACCATTAAACCAAAATGAATGCACAAAATTATTTCGACCGGTTTATTAGAATGCCATGGACTTGTTGTCAAAAAAAAAAATACAATGGACTTCAGAAAATTTAAATCCCATAGAAGGTACTTCTTTAATCATTATTTTTTTCCTTAGCTGGGGAGATATGGAGTATAAACCATTCAATGAATCTATCATCATTGAGCACATAAATATTATAGTATTTTTTTTAGTGTAATAATATGTGAGGGAATATAACCAGCAAAGCCAGAAACCAAATAAGCAATAATATCTATATAGGAATCATGAGCCTTTATATAGGTATTATTAACCTATGATGTTCCATCCAATATGCGATAATTAAACTGGTGCCAAAAATGATTGGCATACTTGCATAAATCATGATATCTTTCAAGATAGCTTCAGAATTAATATTTTTTCTTGTGTACATAATTTTTTATTGAAGGCAATTATATTGTTTGTTTGAACACAAACAATGTTTGATCCTTGAAAAAATATTTTTAAAAAAGGAATGAAAATACTTCTATAAAGTAAATGAGATATGTGTATTTCTCATTTCCTTTTCAGAATGCAATTTTCTACTCACTAAATATTGTATAAATGTCTGCCTCTTTTTCAAAAGTTCAAACTTTAATTTGTCCTAATGCGAGATAATCTCTTTTATTAACAACCCTTGATAAACTATTTTTTTAAACTTTGGGAGGGGGTTTAATCCTCAAAATATGCCTATATCCTACCATACCTTTAGCACCTAAGCTAACTTTAATGACTTATAATTAAATTAATCCATTGATCTTTTAATTTAATATCATAGATCAATAGACTTGACTTTATAGAGTGTTATTATGGAAACAAAACAAAACAAGAGATCAGTATAAATATTATTATACTGATCCTTAATATTAAGATCGAGTTTGCAACGCAATTAAAATATTAACCTCAGCATTCTCTTTCCAACATGAACTTGATCCTTTACCAGGATTATAAAAGTAAAAGTATCCCAGTGCACTAGACTGAAAAAATCTGAGAAAATATTTTTGATGGTAACACCAAAGAAGAACACATCCAGAGAATATATTCTATTATGCTAAAAAAAGAAGCATAACTCAGCAATGATATAATATTTTCTGATTTCTCCCTCCTTGCCTTCCACAAAGAGAAACCATCGTAACAGAGGATGCAGTAAAAGTAAATGATGAGATCTGCAGAAATTGGAAAATTTATATTAATCTGTGCTTTTATAAAACAGAAAATATATAAATATGCTTTAGTTGTGTGGAGCTAGTAGCTCTAACTTTAAGTATAGAAGAAGAAAAAGAGAATTCCAGAAAGCATTAACTTTGTAGCAAACAAGTCATTTTCCTAATCGCAAGTATCAAATGTTTCCAGGAAGTGGTATTTATGCAGCTGGCACCTACCACATGCAGCAGAAGCAGGTTTTCAAAATATGGCACTCTTGTATCAGATGGGATCTATTATCAATGCAAAGCAAAGGATCATATGTATGTATGTACCTACGTATCTATCTGTATGTATGTATGTATGTACGTAGAGTTTGTGTGCAAATTTGTTTTTGAAATTTTTGTTTATAAGTAATGTTGTCCTAGAAATTCTATGATGTTCAATTTTATTTTGAAAGTTTCAAAAATAATGTTACCCCATTCCATTAAAAAAAATTAACATTGATTCTTTAAAAAAATTGATAATGACAGTTAATATTTTAAATTATAAGGGCCAATATTGCTTGTTTTGAATCTTTTGAGGTAGCACTACTTTTAAAAAACCTTCGGAGCAAATTATTCTTAAGTGAAAACTTGTTAAGTAAATTTGTACCTTAACCCTATATATGTGTATGCAAGTATTTATGTACAATGGTCAAGAAACAAAAATCTTCAATATTGACTTAGGCAAATATATATATACACACACTGTAGGGAAAAGTTTATGTGTGAATCACATCTCAAGAGCTCACTAAAACAATGGTAAGTTTTAAATATTTCAAAGTTCTTAATTATAGTCTCACGGTACTAATTGTAAGAGCGGGTAGAGATGTCTACTTTTTATCTTAAGTATAATATTTTAATATATATTTCATCTCTTAAATTTGTAATTTTTTTCTTGAACTTTTCAATTGCACGTAGTTAAGTGGATTTTCAATCAAGTTAAAAGAGTAGTTTCAAATTGACAATTCACATTGTTTATAAATAACCGATTAAACTAATTTTTTTATTCCATGCAAATTAGTTACTCCTATTAACAAGTTTCCCGTATTTATAATAGGATTCGTACCCCTACCTTTATACTATATGACTCGCATGATTACCAACCAAGTTCAGCCTTTATTGGCAGCTAGAGTCATGTATATTTTATTGTTGAGTGAATTTCTCACTCGTAGAGCTTTTTAATTAGCACACATATATACTTTCTGGATGCATGCACAATGATGAATGAATCAGAGATGGTGGGATAATATTATAATGAAGTTATACCAAGAATTTATTCACACACACATATCGATCATTTTCCATGCATGTGATTTAGAGATATTATATATGTGATCACATAATATAAAATCACGGGTATATAATTAAAGGGTGCACATCTAATACAGTGAGATAATATTAACAAGAAGAATAAGGAAAGAGAGAGCTAGATAGAGAAAGGGACATATTGATTTTGTTTTGTGGTTGAGATACTTTTGCCTCTTCCATGTAATGTGAGGTGTGAGCGGTAATGCATTTGCCTATCTAGCCATGCAAAATGGTCCCCTCTTATTTTGACCCTTTGCTTTGGCGCCTGCTTAATCCTTTCCCTCTCTCCCTCCCTCTCACACACACACACACATATATAGAGAGAGAAGGGTCCCCCACATACTTAGGAACCAGCCCAAAAGCTATTAATGCTCTTACAATATATATAGAAAATTTCACTGCCCCTGTGTCTGCAGAACTGCATGGTGTAGTGTTGGCGTGAAAATATTCAATTTTTCATCGGTAGCCATATAGAGGGACCACACTTTAATGTTATTACCTCTTTTAAATAATTATCTTTAAATTTTAATAATTCTGTCCAATATTCCATTAGTTATAGTAATGAGAGAGAGAGAGATGGGAAGAGAGAGATTAGTTGAAAACCCGTATGTGTGTATAGTTTAACAGCTTTCACAACCTCTCTTGAAGTCATCTGCCTCCTCCTCCTCCTTGAACTCTGCTATATATGTGGTGCTCTTCCCTTCTTTCTTCTTCATCCAACCAAACCCTAGCAATAAGAGATAGTATAGCTTCCAGTCATTAGGGCTTTTTCAATGTTTCTCAGTCGGTCTCTCTCTCTCTCTCTCTCTCTCTCTCTCTTTGCGATCTGCTTTCAGTCATTAGGAATTAGGGTTGTTACCGTGCACCACCGCCAGTTGAAGCTGCCAGCATGATCTTAACTTCCTTCCTTCGTTGAGGAAAGATCAGATCATGTGGCAGTTTCACCTGTTGTTGGCCGCATGAATCATTTCATTATCTCCCCAAAGGAAAAAAAAACCCTAATTCCTCCTTTAAAGTCAACCCCATGTCTTCTTCTTCTGATCTGCTTGTGAAAATGAAGCCCCTATATATATCTAGCTAGGGTT
>JANTPZ010091889.1:0-17415 GCA_025593235.1 Vachellia pachyceras
TCGGCCACCATGGCGGCCAAGCTCGAGCCGAGGAGGGACTTTAAGGCGTCGCGAACTAACGGCATGGACCGAGACACGGCGAGGTGAAGCTGGACTTCCATGGGAAGATCCTGAGGCTGGTCATGCAGGTGGACAGGAGGAAGAAAGGTGCAGGTTATGGAAGGAGGAAGAGAGTGAACAAGAGCCAAGGTGGCACGTGGAGGTGATCTAAGGGTGGGGATGAGGCACGTGACTTGGAAGTTGCTGCCGTCTTGGAGAATGACGAGTCGTTTACAGAACTCGAGAATGGAGGCTTGGTGGCTATACGCAGGGACGGTCACGACAGCAATCCCAGTTATGGCATCCATGATCACAAGAAGAAGAAGAAGAAGAAGAAGAAGAAGAAGAAAGGAAGAGAGTGAACAATAATATACAATACTCACCTTCGGTTTAATTCAAGGCTTTGACAGATATGGAAGAGTTGTTAATGAAGGAAAGTTATTTACTGATGAGAGAATTTGGAAGTAGAGCGGAATAGTTGAAGAGATGGAGAGGGAGAGGGAGAGGGAGAGAAATGGTGTATTCTTATTCACCACTTTGATGTACAAATGTTTAGTACATTGTCCATATTTATAGGGTTCAAGACATTGATATACACATAAGTTACAATAGCATTAAGCAAATTAATGGTATAATTGAGGGTTATAAGGAACATACACTTAAAACCCTTTAATTGAGAGTTTAAAGGACATAATGCCACAATGTAGAATCTTGTGAGCCATATGAACATCCACACCATACATGCCACAGAGTGGAATCCTATAAGCCATATGAACATCCACACCATACATCATATTCTCTAACATTTACTTCATTTTTTTCTTATAGAATATTTTATATTATTGGTGGAGCATTATTGATGAAGGGATGTTATTTTATATTCAAACTGTGAGATTGTTGTGAAGAAAACACAAGAGGGGACTTACACCAGAAATACTCGTATATTCATGAAACGTCATCTTATCCATATTCTTTCAAATGAAAATATTATAATTGTTTTTTATCTTGTCTCCCATAAATTTTTTAATTATTTTTCTCTTTTTATAATCCATTGTGTATATACAATGGATATTTAAATTTGCAAGACCAGTGGCGGAGCCAGGACCCTAGATCAGTGGGCACAATTTTTTATTTTCAAATAATGACAACAAGCTTACAAGTATAAATAATTTGAGTGGCTTCAAATCTTAAAAATCAGTAGGTGCAAAATAAAAATCTAATAGGTATTTATATATACACCCAAAAATTGAGTGGGGCCAATTGCCCACACTCAACCAAACTTGCCTCCGCCACTGTGCAAGACCCATAAAAATTATTGAAATATTTTTATTATAGAGAATAAGAATGACGTAGTGCTCGGGAGTGTTTAAGTGTTTGTCCTTGAATCACATGAGATTTTTTTTTTGGTTCTAAAACGTGTTACAAGAGTTATTCTTCTTTTTTAAAAAGAAATTTAATTTATTCGAGTTCTTTGTTCAAATAGTATGGCATGCATATAAAAATTAAGATATTCATCTTTCATTTATTATCGTTACATTGATTTGATGGGTTAGTGGACATGTCTGATCTTTCACATACATGTTTAGAAAAAGCTTAATTTTTTTTTAAAAATAAAGATTAATTTTTAAAATCTTTAAAGACATATGCAAAAAGTTTATTTCCTTTTGTAAAAGTTCGATCAATCTTTTTCTTTAGATTCATTAATGATGAGTTTGTCATAGTTCATGTATCTGTATAAGATTAATATTTGCTTGTGAATGTAGTGTTTTTTTTCTGTTTGTTTGAATGTCAAAGTTCATGCATATGAATAAAAGTAAACATTATATATTGTTCATTCATGCATATAAATAAAAGTAAATTTATATATTGTTCATTTTTAGAGAAATATAAATTCGTTTCAAAAGCTTCACTCAGAAATAATGCTGCCTCAGAAGTATAAATTATAGCAATTTTACCCTAAATTAAGAGGCCAAATGGTTAAACGTTAGTTGATTCTATTATAATGAGCGTCATCACCCCATCTTTTTCTCCAAATAAAATTCACAAATAAGAAAAAAAATTAAACAAAGTTGTATCACTTATCTTCCTCCCTTCCTCCCCAATACCTCTAACACTTCCAAGTTCTAACAATGGCTTTCCCATGAGCATAATGTAGTCAACTAATCGTACGTTACCAGAAAAAAGACATTTAATAACGAAAAATTCATGCTAAATGACTATTTTCCGTAACTAAAATGAGGGACATTAATATTTTCTGTCGCTAAATGGAAATTTTCTGATGGGAAATAACTATTTAGCAATATATTTTTCAGTCGCTAAATGATATTTTTCTGGTAATGGTATGATCATTCAAACTGTTAACTTAGGATGAAATTGTTACATTTGTATACTTCTAACACAATATTACCTCTCAAAAAATGATTGAAGCAATATTACTCCTACACGAAAATTTTCAAAGAAAATTTCCATTTAAATCCTTTTTATTGCCTAAAATTTAGGTAAATTGGGTTTTAAGGGTTGAGTGAGACTCATCCTTTGAGATCATATCTTGGCATAAATTATCACATATTGTTAAATTTTATCTGGGTATATCTGAATATAGTACTCATTCATAAATTGAGGTTATTGATATAACAAAAGCAAAATCCAAAGACTTAATGGAGCCGAAATAAAATTTTCACCACTTGTAGAAATATCTGGAAACCAATTAAACAAACATATGCCAGAAATTATCACAATAACAACAAGAGATATCAAAATTATTAATAAAGAAGACCCTTCAATGCAGGTGTAAAATTCACGACTTGTCCAAACCAATAAAAGCATATCTCTAATATGAACAAAATCGAGGGACAAAAGAGTCACAATCTACGTGGGTAAATAGGTGCTGACAACCAGCTAAAATACCAAAGCAAATTTTAAAAAAGAAAAATTTAAGAATATGTAAGTTTATGGGGAGCTCACAGGAAACAGAGCCCATACTTATTAATACATGTATTATTTATAATAATGAGTCAAGTTTTATTTATATAATTAAAAAATTCAATTAGAAATATAAAATTTAAAAAAAATCGATGATAATGGTAACTTCAAAAATAATTATTAATACATGTATTATGATTTATAACTTTTACTGCTATAGATAGGACAAAACAAAATAGATAAGAATTATATGATGAAGGGGATATTTTAGTCTTAATCAGCATAACATTAAAAACAAAACCTACTAGTTTAAACTGAAAATGATTTGTGGGTATGAAAACAATAATTAAATTATAATAATTGTTCGACGAAAGAGATTTTATAGAGTTCGAACAATTTTTTTTTTAAATTTTTCGCCAACATAACTCATTTTACTTTGGACACTGATCTATTTATCTATGCCTATGAGGGTGCTTACACGTGGTTCCATCCATATATATGCAGCTGTACGTATGGATATGTAAAGGTCAAAGAACTAAAAATCTAAACCTATAATTAAACAGAATAAGTCAACTTTCCAAGAGTGGTCCAATTGTAGTTAAATCAAGGTTAACACAATAATGCCATAATTAAAATAATATAGTTTAATAGTATACAAATATATTTCTATCTAACCAGAAAAAGTACTGATACACAAACCACACGCAATTCAATAAAAAAGGAATTATTAAAGTATAAATTTAACTAACTGCTATTGTTTCTTTTCATATTTTAACTCAAAGATGTCATTTTAGATTTAACAAAAGAAAAACAAAAATAAAATATGATCCAGTCATTTTAGAATGGGAAGTGATTCCCAATTACATTGCATATATGTCGAAACAAAACTCCACTCACATACGTATCTCAGAATCTATAAAATTATTCTCCCAATGAATTTTCAAATATGCACCGTAAGTTTTGGGAGTAATTCACCAGTTTGCTAGTCCAGCGGGCTAGTATGTACATAGTATTTTTTCAAGAAATTGCTGAAAATTTCTTATCACAAAATTTATTGTTTATGGTAACTAAAAATTTGTTTAAGAATCCAAATGCGACTTATCTGCAGTTGTTGCCACTATTATTCAACTGTGTACAATCTATCTTCAGTCATGTACAAAACGGAAGCTATTTACATATAAATAAGATACGCTGTACATAGTCAAGGAAGAGTTGCATTCTTATTATATCTTACATACTAATAAGATATGTGTTTGTTTAAATTCCCATAAAAAGATTCTTCCTTGACAATTCTAGAAAATAATTTATAACAGAAAAAATGTGCAACGAAAAAAGGAAAAAAAAAGATGCAATGAATCTGAACAGGCATTAGCACATTCAGAGCATAAGTTTAAGGGAATATCTTATGAGAAGTAAATGTCATTAATAGAATAAAAGAATATAATAAAGTCCACGTTCATGAACATACAGCCCTAATAAATTATGAGAATTTTATTTCCTTTTCTATCCTTTTTGGTCAAATTCCATCATCATGAGTTAGTTCATGTACCAATTTTTTGCCTTTTTTATTTGTTTTAGATTCACACGTTGCTTTCATATCATTTGTGGTCTTCATCAAAGAAAAAAGAACATTGAAATTAAATTATTTATGGAGTTTCTCCTACATTTTATATTGAAAATGGATCGAATATATATGATATTCCATATCAACCTCATGACAAATAAATAATCTCTTCGTGTGTGATAAAAAATATATTTAATATCAATAAATATATATTTGGAAATTCATTTTTTGACAAAAAAATATTGTTATAAATCATTTATTGGTTATAACTTATATGGATATTAATTCGAGTACCTATGCTTTCTAGGTATGAAAATATATTAAAATAAACTGATCCAATTTTAGACAGGTTAGGGTTTGAAAAACCAGTATACCTTAAAAACGTTGTATTATTGAAGTCTGACTCTTAGACATGTTGGCTCAGTGTTAGCCCACGGTTTTTCTTACAATTTTATGAAATTTTAATCTTTTTTAAAATATTTTAAAGTATCCAAAAATAAAACAATAAATCCTTTTGAAATCACTAAATGGGATATTAAATATTAGTAAAATAAAGTGTTAAACTACTGTTGAAACTTTTAAAACTAATACAAATCAATTCTCAGACACTAGTAATAAACCATTATATAAAAAATTTGTTAGGATGTTATTTTTTTATGTATAACTATTAAATTTTCTTTGTTCTAATGTTATTCTTTTTCCCACCCATTCTCACTCTTGTTGATCCCCACTATAAATAAAAATATGATTAAAAAATTACTTTTCTTACACATTTATTATTTTTAACTAATTTTAATTAATAATTAATTAAGTATTATTTAAATAGTTGTTGGTCATGAAACAGAACGGATGGAATCTTTTACTCATGAAAATGCGTGTTATGGCTGGCATTGGGGAGAAATGCTCTGACCAATTAAAAAAGAGACAAATCATCCCCATGGGCCCACTGCTGCTTCAATATTTGATTATTTTCCCATGTTTGCCATTCATAAACCATTTATCATGTGGTTAGATTGCTTTTTTAAAGAGAGATGTTTTAAAGGTAATCATTTTATTCTATTTATAAAGCACTTTAAAATATGTTTTTCTCTTTTTTTATAATTTATTTTTAACATATTTTATACAGGCTAATAAAAATATTAAACTGAATTAACTTTACCTAAAAATTTAACAACTTTTCAAATTTATCCTTATTTACCACTATGACATATGAAAGCAAAATTAAAGCATCATAAATAAAGGTAAAGTTGTATATTCTTATGAAAATTTTAATGATATGACCTATAAATAAGATCAAATTAAACATTCTCCCTTCGAACTATAAATAAAAATAAAGGAGTATTTTATATGGATCACTAAAATTTTAAACTGTATTGACACTGATTTAAAATTTAATAACTTTTCAACTCTATTTTTATTTAATATACATTATATCATATCAGAATAAAGTTAATGTACCAATAAATCAAAGTTAAAATTGTAAATTCATATAAAAACTTTAACAAATTGAGCTACTCAAATTGCTTTTTCTCTATCATATTTAAAATTAGAGGAGTAAGTAGGTAAATAACTAAATATGCTAGTTGAGGTCTCTCTCTGTCTCTATTTTTCTTCCCGTGCAAATTTTTCTTCAATACTCATGTGATCCTATTTATTGTACAGATGGAGAACGTTTTATTCACTACTAGAAAAATGCCATTTAGCGACGGAAAAAACTATCATTAAATGGCATTTTTATGGTAGTGATTCAGTCCTATTTAAAATTAGCATTATCAATTTTTCTTGTAAATGTACAATTTCACTTTTTTATTTATTATAAGTTGACCTTGTTCTCATGCGATATAATAAAAATAATATATATATATATATATACAGAGTTAAAAAGTTGATGAATTTTAAGGAAGAGTCAATGTGGCTTAAGAGTTTCATTGGATTTGTGTGAGACATGCTTGTAAGTGATTTATGAACAAGATTATAGGAGTATTTTTCTACAAATTTTTGTGATTCCTCTCTTATAATTTAATAAATTCATTTTTGGTAAGATTTTAATGACCTTAAGACTCTCATTAACAATCTTATCTCATTTTTCTTCTGCATTCATGAATCCAAATCGTTATTAATTACAAGTGCATTCACATGCACTAAATACATGAATGATTCTTTAATTAAGAAGTGTACATCATAAATTCTTAACACTAATATAGATACAATGTATTCATGTATTAGTATTAATAAATTCAAAATATTTGTTATGCAACAAATAAGAAATATTTAATATTTAACATGCCCTTCGGAAAAGGAAAATAACATATAGAAAGAAGATATTTTTTAGTTACTACTAAGGCCCTATTTATAGGATAAAAAAAGAGAATTTTTATCATATTTACAAGTCATGTCATTAAATTTTTCATATGCATATATAATTTCATCATTCATTTATTATTATATTGAATTTATTTTCATGGAGTATAATATATATCAAATAGAGATAAAGTTGAAATTTATTAAATACCATAGTAGAGTATTCATGAACTTCAATGTTTCCCTTGATCTGTGTAAAGCATGTTAGAGGTGACATATAAATATGATTACTTGTTACGTAAGCACAATCTTAAAGTTTTTTTGACTAAGATGAATGCCAGATGGTTATCTCAATGTTCTTAAATCATAAGTCAGTAGTTCGACCAAAAGAATTATAGATAAGAAGAAATTCTATTTACGAAACCATATTTTGATATATATATATATATATATATATATAATCTTTTTTAAGTACAGTCATCTTCAAAGTAGAAGCAATCATTTTCGATGTACTAATTAGTACTAAATGTAGAAGTCTCTCCAAAAAAATTTAAATCTTAATTTAACGTATTGTTAGAAATTAACCCATTACGCTAGATCCAACCATATATATATATATATATATTGTCCGAAGACATTTTGAGTTTATCAATTACCTAAATTTATTAATTTTTTAGATTGGACTTCCCAACCCAAATTAAAAGTTTACTTTCATTTTCTCATAAAGTTGGGCTTAGGCCCATGTGTTATTTTTGGTTTTTTTTTACTTCAAGTGAGCATTATTCTATACCCAAAAAATTTGCCTTATTGAATTATCAATTCTTTTGGGCCAAGAACTATGAAATATATTCAGATACAATTAATTGCATGCAACGTTCCTTCAGCTCTAATGAGAGAAAACGTTCCTTCAGCTGCTATTTTGCAAGAGCTCTAATGAGAGAAAACGTTCCTTCAGCTGCTGCAGAAAAGCCATCGACCCTCCCTCCTTCCAATGAGGAGGAGGATTTGTTGATTCGTAGCTCTAAAAAGGTTATGAATGATTTTAATCAAGCTGAAATGGGTTTTCTGGATGAGCAATTGGCAAAGCTGGGTAGTAAGTCAAGTGCTTATCATGAAGGGGGACCTTCTTTTTTAGAAAAACTAAAAGGAATTAGCAGGGATGAAGTTATGGACGATCATGACGATGAGGATGTTCTTTCTGACGATTCCTTCTCTGACAAATCCCAAGGTGAAGGGAAGAAGAAACCCATTTGTACTACAGTGGAGGATCCAAACAGAAACTTTCCAACTTTTTCCTTCTCAGAAAGCATGAAGAAGAAACTTTATAAAGCTTGGAAGTCAACAGTTATTATCAAGCTCTTGGGCAGGCAGATTGGATACAAAACTTTGGTACAAAGGTTGCAATCCATGTGGGTTAGGAAAGGAATACTCAATGTGATCAACATTGGACATGGTTATTTTGTTGTCAAGCTTTCAAATAGAGAGGATTTTCTTAACGCTCTGACTGGGGGTCCATGGATGATTTTTTTACCATTATTTGACTGTTCAACCATGGGAACCTAGGTTTAATGCTTACAAAGCTACAATCACCAAAGTGGCAGTATGGGTCAGGATTCCAAATATTCCTATGGAATACTTTGATAAGGAAGCACTAACCTATATTGGTAACAGGATTGGTAAAACGCTCAAAGTGGACATGAATGTTGCCAGCTGAGGGGTCATTATGCCAGATTATATGTTTTGGTGGAGCTAGGAAGCCATCTTATGTCCAGATTTACTCTTGATGGGGAAGAACACTTCTTAGAATATGAAGGCCTGCATCTCCTTTGTACTAGATGCGGGGTTTATGGGCACAGGCAAGATGGATGCCCTATGAGGAATTGCTCTCCTGTTAATAATGAGGAGACAAAAGAAAGGAACAACCAGAAACAAAACTATCAGGTGCCCCAAGAGTCGGTGCAGGTGACGAAGCAGTGGAAGATAGTAGAGAAACGTTATTACCGGAGGAACAGGGACAAGGCCGGTGATCAACCAAGGCAGGAAGAACAGGTACGCATTTCATAGTTCTAGAGGTTGAAGATCCAGTTCCCGATGCTGAGCTTAATATCATTCCTAATACAAGCAAGCCTCCAAGTTCTTTGAGGAAGCTCAATAAAGAACTTGTGATTTCCCACCCGATGCGCAGCCGTTTGGAGCGAAGTCATAAAGTGGATCATTTTGATGTGAGACGTATTTCTACGGAAGGGACATTCGAGGTGATGAAGGCGGGGTATTCTAACAAGGGTCAGCAGCGTAGTACAATTAGGAGAGTTGAAAAACGCATGAGAGAGGATAAAAAGGAAGGAAAATTGAATGAGGCTCATGTCCTACTGTTAACTATGGGAGAGGATATTGTGGGACCTGACGAAGTAATGGAGGCCGAGCTTCAGGAGAGAAGGATGGAGCACGAGATGCCTCGTCGTAACACGGGCCCATCTATTGTCCAGCAGGTGTTTTGGGCCCTATTAGGGCGGCCCTTTAGATCCTGGGTAAGCTAGTTTTATAGACCTTGAAGGCAAGCAGGCTGGGCTGTCCAATGGGCATCCTTCACAGGAAGAAGCGTGCTCTGCGACTCCAAGAGGGTCCATAGTTCCCAAGACCCAGTTTTCATGATTGGGCGTGTGAGTGGTCTGTTTCTTCGCTTGTTTTTTATTTTATCTTTTATGGATAAAATCTTTTACTGGAATATTAGGGGTGCATGTGGAAAGGGTTTTTTGAGAAATTTAAAACTAGCTCTAAATGGGCCAAGACCTAGTCTTATTTTTCTATCTGAGACTAAGTGCAGTAATGTGGCTCAGCTTCCTTCATTGAGTATATTGGGTTTTGATGAAGTCAGATGCATTCCTAGCAAAGGTAGATCAAGTGGGTTAATAGCGGCTTGGAATTCTGGTAGTATCAATGTCAATATCATTGAAGAAAATAGACAATTCTTCCATTGTGTTTGCTCGGTTGCTGGAAGTCAGAATTTCTTTATTACTGCTGTATATGCCATTCCTCATTCCAATATGAGACAAATTCTATGGGTAACGCTTCAGTTTATGGCTAGTAGAATTTCTGGTCCTTGGATCGTTATAGGTGATTTTAATTATATATCATGCTTAAATGAAGGCATTAGAGGCTCCGCCACAAATTTGGCTCATATCAATTTCTTCAATGACAGTATCATGGCTTGTAATCTTTCAGACTTGGGTGCTATCGAGCCTAAATTTACCTGGAAAGGGCCACATCTTTCGGGTTGTGCAAGGTTATATGAAAGACTGGATAGGGCTCTGGTTAATCCTAATTTCTTACCTCTGTTGCCTGAATGTTTCCTTAGGGTGCTTCCTCAGTCTAATTTTTCAAATCATAATCCGTTGGTTCTCTCCCTGGGATTGTATAATCAAGGACAACGTGGATTTCGCCCCTTCCGTTTTGAGGCCATGTGGTTGGCTCAAAGCAATTTCAGGAACTTTCTAAATGACAATTGGGAAGCTAATGGCGATCTTGGTTGAAATATGGTTAACATGAAATCTTTATTACCGATTTGGAATAGAGAAGTTTTTGGCCAGGTGGAGAAGAGGAAAAAAAGGTATTCTTGCCCGTCTGAATAGCATTCAAATGTCTCCATCCTACCCTTACTCCAATTTTTTGTGTAAGTTGGAGAAAGAGCTTCAACAAGAATTAGAGAAAGTGCTTAAGCTAGAAGAAATTAAATGGTTTCAGAAATCAAGATTAGATTGGATGGATCAAGCTAATCAAAATACGATCACTTGAAAACGAGTTTTAGAAGAAGAAAGAATAAGATTAGAGCCCTAAAGGATGCTGGTGGAAACTGGATAGAGAATGAAGAAGTTTTGAAGTCTCTGGTGACGGGGTTCTTTCAGGACCTTTCACAGGTTGAGGAAGGGGACCACTTGTTGCTCAATCAAGCTACCAAATTCCCTGTCATTGATCAACCTCTTCTCTCACAAATGGGTACGGTTCTGAGTGATGAAGAAATCTGCAGGGTGGTCTTTGATATGGGCCCATTTAAAGCTCCTGGCCATGATGGTTTTTCACCTGTTTTTTTCCAAAAAAAATTGGAGCATAGTTGGTAATGCCTTTTGTAATTTTGTTAAGGCCGCTTTTGAGGGCCACTTGGATCTTACGGAGGCAAATAAGACGCTAATTGTCCTTATTCCCAAAAAGGAGAATCCAGAGCGGGTGAATGCTGATCATTGGAAGCCTTTTGAATTTCAAGAGATGACCCTTCTATTTCTCATCTTATGTTTGCAGATGATCTTTTACTATTCAGGGAAGCCTCAAAGAAGCAGATCTTAGCGATGATGCTTTGCCTTGACAAATTCTGCCGAGCCTCAGGAGCTAAGGTTAGTAAAGAGAAATCTTCTATTTTCTTCTCTAAAAGGTTCCAGCCTCAATGAGAAAGAAAATACAGGATATCTCTAGTATGAATATTTCATCCGAAATTGGGAAATATCTAGGATTTCCTTTATCTAGAAAGAGAAGGCCTACTGAAAAACTTCAATTTATTGTTGATAGAGTTAGAACTAAATTATCAGCTTGGAAAGCCAATTGTCTCTCTATTGTAGGTAGAGTTACTCTTGCAAAATCGGTTCTTAGCTCTTGCCCTCTATATCCAATGCAAGTGGCTAGAGTTCCTACAGCCATTTGCATCGAAGTTGAGAAGTTACAGCACAATTTCATCTGGGGGATAGAGAATTCAAGGGGTTTTCACCCTGTGAGTTGGGCGGTTGTCACTCTTCCAAAGTCGCATGGTGGTCTTGGTTTCAGGAAGCTACGGTCGATGAATCGCGCCTTTAGAGCTAAACTAGTTTGGAATCTTCTTAAAGGAACTTATGGGCTATGGACTGAAGTTTTACAAAATAAATACATGCTTATAAGTGAGCAAAACCTTTTTAATTCTCAGCCAGGGGATTCTAGTCTATGGCATTTAATTTGTGAGCAATAGAATCTGGTAGAGAGTGGGATTAAATGGCAAGTGAGAAATGGGAGAATGGTGAGTTTTTCTCTAATATCTGGTTGATCCTGGGGAAGTTAATCAAAGGTCTCTATTCTAGGCCCCTTATGGATCAGAAGGAAAATTCCACGGTAGCGGATTGGGTTACATATGGCAGAT
The DNA here is from genome assembly GCA_025593235.1 of Vachellia pachyceras. Taxonomy (NCBI): domain Eukaryota; kingdom Viridiplantae; phylum Streptophyta; class Magnoliopsida; order Fabales; family Fabaceae; genus Vachellia; species Vachellia pachyceras. Next base: position 11,982 of record JANTPZ010091889.1, read on the forward strand.
GGGACTATCATCGTTTGATCAATCTGGTTAATGGTGAGGTTTACTCAACTTATTGAATTCATTACCGCCAAGACCAAATAAGGGTGAAGATATCATGGTCTGGGGTCATACTGGCACTGGAATCTTCACAGTCAAGAGTGTCTATTTTTCTATTGAATCCAGTCCTCCAAATTTGTATAGTCTAGTATACAAGCAGATTTGGAAGTGGAAAGGAATTGAGAGAATAAGGATCTTTCTTTGGAAGGTCTTTCATAACAGACTCCCAACAAATGGATGGAGGAGTACATGGGCAAACATGTCTCCATTGTGTTCCTTTTGCTAAGAGGAAGAGTAGAACACTCTTCATGTCCTTAAAGATTGCCAGTATGCGAGAAGAATATGGTTAAGAACTGTGAAGGGTTCTCACTTTCCTAGCTTTTTCTCTTGTCCCTTGCAAGATTGGATTGCCATGAATATGAAGAGGAATTTGGGATTACGATCGTTTTCTAACTGGGACCAGTTTTTGGGTACTAATTGTTGGCAGCCATGGACATGGAGGAATAAGGATATCTTTGATGATGACTTTGCAAGGACTCTGGACCCTTTCAATGCAATCATTTCTTCTTGGAAGCTCTATGTACAGAGTTGTGATATTATTGAGATGAATTCTGACGCTGAGGTCTTTCAGCCGCAACATGGATACCACCGAATAGAGGGTGGGTGGGTTAAAGTTAATGTGGATAAAGCTGTTGCTCAAGTGTCCCAAAAGGAGGGATGTGGTGGTATCATTAGATACCATCTTGGTGCCTGGATAGTGGGATTTGCTAGGCCATTAGGACTTTGTATTCCCTATACTGCTGAGGAATGGGCTATTCACAGAGGCCTTCGGTTAGCTTCTAATTATGGTTTTAAAAGGATCATCATTGAGTCGGATGTTAAGTTATTGGTTGACATCACTACTACAAAATATAGTTTTTACTACTGAAATTAGCATCCTTTTTTTTAAAAAAAAGGGTGTAAAAAATGAAAGGGTTGGCATTGTTGAAATTTTAAGAACGTAATGACAACTTTAGGCGCCCTTTTAACCCTCCCCCCTCTTTCACTTTCTTTCACTTTCACTCCACCTCTCCCGCGCGCCTCTCCCCTCTCCAGCCACCTGTTTCACTTTCTCTTCCACCTCCAAGAGCTCTTGCGCGCCTCCCCCCTCTTTACTCACTTCCACTCCTCCAAAGACCACGGCCGTCGCTCGTCTGCCCGTTGTCCATCGCTCATCCGCCCATTGTTCGAAGCTTCGCCACCCGTCACCTGTCGCTTGTTGAGGTATATATAAGTTAAATAATTCCGTTTACTTTCACAAAATTTGACTATGAAATGCTATAACTCGCATATGTAACAAAGGATCTGTTTACTTGCTGTGTTCATTGTCATTTTGCATAAAAGGGCGCTGTGTAACATAGGATCTATTTAAATGCTATAATTCTGTTTACTTGCTATGTATATATAAGTTAAATAATTCCGTTTACTTGCCTTGTGCATTGTCATTTTGCACAAAAGGGCACTGGTATATATAAGTTAAATAATTCCGTTTACTTGCTGTGTAACATAGGATCTGTTTAAATGCTATAATTTACCGTTGGGGACTTTTTTTATTTTAATGGGTGATGATCTGTTTTATGTGGTGTCTGCCTCTTGATGATTCTTGCATGGATTGTCGTGATCCATATTGGTTGGTTGTCTCCATTTGGATTAATGGTTGAAACAGCTTTTCCAACCTGATTCACGATATGTGAGATAGATTTTATTTTAATTCGTATAAATGTGTTCTTACAACGCTAATACAAACATGCATATTAATGACTTATAAATAATGTGATTTATAAATTGTTTTGCATTATATATTAATATTTTAAAAGGTCCTAAATTGTTTGTGTATTATCATCTGAGATAAAGATATGAAATTTGGATTAAATGTTAAGATCAGATCAACGGATCATGGCTTGACGTGTACATCTGATCTCATTTATCTTAAAATATAGTAAATATAGATGAGGTCATTTTTAATGCTAGATTATATTTTTAAATAATGAGAGGACAATTTTGGAATCAATGAAATAAGAAACAAAAAGGACGAGATTCGTAATATTCACAGCAATAATAACACATGAGGTAGCAAAGATTCATTTATATTATTTCCAAAAATAATGACATGAAGATTTATTAATATTTAATGTTAGATATTAAAATTTTAGTTGACAGTTTATATATTGGCCTTGGACCAAATAATATAATTTTTATTTGTTTTGAACTAGATTGTGTGCGCTTAGTTTATAGGGTTAGAGGTTATGTATTTAATGTCTTTTTAAATTTGAATGTTATTTACAATGGTTTAGGGTTTAATCAATGGATTGTACTTGGGTGAATACGTTATGGACTAGTGATGAATATGAGAATGGTGTGGAAGAGTTTATTGAATTTGCTAAAAGAAATGCGACTAGCAAAAATAGGATGTATTTTTGCCTTTGTGTCAAGTGTATGAATGGGATTAGAAAAAATATTGATGATATAAGGGATCACCTCATTTGTGAGGCAATAAGTCTCCAGTACACAAAATAGATATGGGATGGGGAAAAACTAAATGCATATGCAGCACACGAAAGAGATTCTGTGGATGCAGTAGATGAAGATAGAATGGAAAGAATGATTCACGATATTGAGGTAGAATCTTTTGCCCAAGCGCCTGTATATGAAAGCATGCAGAATGATGCAGAGACACCGTTGTACCCTGAGAGTAAGCATACACGCTTGACGGGTACATTGCATTTGATGAACTTGAAGGCATCTTGTGGGTGGACCTACAGTAGTTTCACATTGTTGCTGCAGTTGTTTGGTGTTATCCTTCCAGAGAACAATGTACTTCCAAATCGTATGTATGAAGCCAAGAAAATCTTATCTACAATGGGCATGGAGTACAAGAAGGTACATGCTTGTTCCAATGACTGTATACTATATAGAAATGGGTATGAAGATCTTAGTAAGTGTCTGAAATGTAATACTGCATAATACAAAGTGAGGAAAGGTGGTGATTGTGGTGATAAACTAGCTAAAAAGCAACCTTTAAAGGTATTGTGGTATCTTCCAATAGTACCACGGTTTAAGTGTTTGTTTGCCAATGCAACAAAAGCTTAGAAGTTGAGATGGCATAGTGATGAGAGAATATCTGATGGAAGGTATCTTCGACACCCAGTTGACTCTCCACAGTGGAAGAAAATTGACGAAATGTTTTCGCAATTCGGTAGTGAGCCAAGAAACATTCGGCTTGGGCTTTGTACATATGGGATCAATCCGTATGGGACACTCAATAGTACACATAGTGAGTGACCGGTACTCATGGTGATATACAATATGCCTCCTTGGTTGTGCATGAAACGTAATTATACGATGCTTACTATGATGATTTTTAGACCGAAACAGCCGGGGAATGATATCGATGTTTACTTGGCACCTTTGATTGAAGACCTAAAGAAGCTATGGGAAGAATGCGTTGATGCGTTTGATGCATACAGGCAAGAGTCATTTAAGTTACATGCGATGATATTCACAACGATTAATGACTTTCCTGCATGCGGTAACTTGTCAGGATACAGTGTCAAGGGGCATAAAGCATGTCCGATATGTGAAGCAGACATACACTTCCATCAACTTAAGCATGGGAGAAAAACTGTCTACCTTGGTTATAGGAGGCTTCTTCATCGGTTTCACCCCTATCGCAGGTTAAGAAAAAGTTTTAACGGCTTTCCGGAGAATGGAATGGCTCCAAAAGCATTAACCGGAGAGGAAGTGTATAACCGGATAGAGCATGTCAACGTAATCTTCGGTAAGAATCAGAGAAATGCTAGCAAGAAGAGCATATGGAAGAAGAGGTCAATTTTTTTATCTTCCATATTGGCGTAATCTTGATGTGAGGCACAGTATTGATGTAATGCATGTGGAGAAGAACGTTTGTGATAGCCTTGTCGGGACGCTATTGCACATATCAGGAAAGACTAAGGATGGAATCAGTGTGAGACTAGACTTGTTGAAATGGAAATAAGAGAACGGTTACATTCAAAGCTAATAGATGATGGTAAAAAATTGTACATTGAGCCAGTAGCGCATACACTGTCAAAAGCCGAGAAAAAAAGTTTTGTAAGTGTTTGCATACCATCAAGGTGCCACAAGGGTATTCTTTGAATGTGAAAAGGCTTGTTTCATTAGACAATTTGAAGCTTGTGGGATTGAAATCTCACGATTCTCATATATTGATGTAGCAATTATTACCAGTGGCTATTAGAGGCATTATGAAGGGTGATATTCAAGCCACTATAACTAGGCTTTGTGTTTTTTAATGCTATATGTAGCAAAGAGATAGAAGTTGAAAAGTTGGACGAATTAGAAAATAAAGGTTACATTATTCTCTCCCAACTAGAGATGAATTTTCCCCCAACATTCTTCGATATAATAGTCTATCTGGTTGCCCATTTAGTAAGAGAAATAAGGTTGTGCGGTCCGGTTTACCTAAGATGGATATACCCTTTTGAGCGTATTATGAAAATTTTAAAAGATTATTCAAAAAATCCTTATTGACCTGAAGCATCCATTGTGAAAAGATATGTAGTGGAAGAGGCTATGGACTTTTGCAATAATTATCTATCTGAGGTGAGTGCACAATCATGGCATGAGGAAGGTCCAAGCAATGGAACATGAGGTTTAAAAGTGAAGAGTATGCCTCGTGAAGAAGTGTTACAAACACACCTATATATCTTGAATAATATGGAAGAAATTCAACCTTATTTCGATGAACATAAATAGGTGTTAAAGAAGATGCATCCTAGAAAGAATGACATGCAAATAGCGAATGAACATAATAAGACATTTATAGGATGGTTGAAGGAAAGGGCTTCTCGTGACATCAATGCCTTTGAGATGACAAAATGGTTAGCATGGGGGCCCGCATTTGAGGTTGTCACCTGGAGCGGTTATGACATAAATGGGTATTCATTCTACACAAAGGTTCACCACGACAAAAGTACAGTGCAAAATAGTGGGGTGATGGTTGTAGCTGAAGCCATGCATTTTTCAAGTTTAAAAGACAAGAACCTTGTATTGGCATCTATGACTTACTATGGAGTTATTGAAGAAATTGGGGAGATGACCTACAAAACGTTCAAATTTCCTTTATTTAAATGCATGTGGGTTAACAATAATTCTATTATAGTTGACCGATAGTTTGGATTTACCTCAATTGATCTTGTAAGAGTTGGTTGTAGAGATGAGCCGTTCATTCTAGCAAGTCAGGCCAAGCAAGTGTTTTATGTTATAGACCCAGCAAATAAAAAAATGTCGATTGTACTTCAAAGTAAAAAACAAAAGGATGGTGATCCAACCTTTAACCTAGACGATACACCCCCTTTTACTA
>JANTPZ010091889.1:17435-29018 GCA_025593235.1 Vachellia pachyceras
CACCTATATATCTTGAATAATATGGAAGAAATTCAACCTTATTTCGATGAACATAAATAGGTGTTAAAGAAGATGCATCCTAGAAAGAATGACATGCAAATAGCGAATGAACATAATAAGACATTTATAGGATGGTTGAAGGAAAGGGCTTCTCGTGACATCAATGCCTTTGAGATGACAAAATGGTTAGCATGGGGGCCCGCATTTGAGGTTGTCACCTGGAGCGGTTATGACATAAATGGGTATTCATTCTACACAAAGGTTCACCACGACAAAAGTACAGTGCAAAATAGTGGGGTGATGGTTGTAGCTGAAGCCATGCATTTTTCAAGTTTAAAAGACAAGAACCTTGGCTGCGTTTGGTATTCCGTTAGGAATGCTGTTTTGGCTCCCAAAATCCATTCTCACGCAAGACGAGACAAAATTCCTCTCACATAAAGTACCTCGGAATCTGTGTCCATTTTCTCAACGAGTTTCCAAACGAAGCCCTTGTATTGGCATCTATGACTTACTATGGAGTTATTGAAGAAATTGGGGAGATGACCTACAAAACGTTCAAATTTCCTTTATTTAAATGCATGTGGGTTAACAATAATTCTATTATAGTCGACCGACAGTTTGGATTTACCTCAGTTGATCTTGTAAGAGTTAGTTGTAGAGATGAGCCGTTCATTCTAGCAAGTCAGGCCAAGCAAGTGTTTTATGTTATAGACCCAGCAAATAAAAAAATGTCGATTGTACTTCAAAGTAAAAAACAAAAGGATGGTGATCCAACCTTTAACCTAGACGATACACCCCCTTTTACTATAAATTCGCCTATACCATATGAAGCGGAATTGGTTGATGATCACTATGCTATAAGACAAGATCACTGTGAAGGAATATGGGAAAATACATAAAGTAAGGAGTTAATTATAATATGAGTTATAGTATAGTTTGTTATATGTTTTTATGAGTTATAGTATTGTGTGTTATATGTTTTTACTTTAGTTTACTTTATTAATTAATTCTAATTGCAATTTATTTATGTCTAACATTGATTTCTTAGCAGAAATATGGCGAATTCTGATGAGTCACACAGTGATGGATACGTAGATAAAAACCCAATGGTGGTGAAAAAGGTTAGGGGATGTGCAACTATGGTCTCCTTAACTGCACATCACCGCCAACAACGTGAGAAGATTCATGTAGAATTCGATGCTGCTATGAATCCTACCAGTGATGAGCAAGATCGATTTATCAGCTATTTAGGGTATTTGGCACGGAGCAGAGTTAGCATAATGTACCCTGGATGGCGGTCTGTTCAACAAGAAACACGAGATATGATATGATAAGAAATTTTGGTATGTAACTTTGAACACCACTTCATTTATGTCTCTATTTCAATTTGTTCAAATTTCATTAGACAATGTCATACTTTGCAACAAACCTATGATGTTCCAGACACTAAGGAAATGAAGGAGCACTGGATGGGGCTTGTTCGCATATAGTGGAAAGACTTCAAGAACAAGTTGTCACAATATTATGTTCGGGGGTCAAAGAAAGATGAAGACCCGTGTCAGAAATATCCGTTTCTGTCCCCCAAAGACTGGAGGTTGTTTGTGGCATCACGGAAAGTCCCACAATTTCAGGTAACATCCTTCAGTCATCTACATTTTGTTGCTATCACTGACTATGATTTCCCTCTTATGCCTTAATAGGAATTAAGTGAAGCCAACAAACAGAAGGGTGTTGCAAACATCTATCCGTATTATTTGTCTCGTGGCGGATACAGAAAGCTTCATCAAAAAATGATAGAGGTGTAGCCCTTGCTCCTCCTCTACGTCACAAAAATGGAAAGCAGCGGGGATGAAAGGTGGGAAGTACATCAATGAAGCAGTTGCTGAGGTGGTTGGAAGGATTGTAAGTGCTAACATATAATAATCAAATGTGATTGTTTGTCTTGGGTTTATTAGTACCTCACTTATAACGTATTATACGATGTAGGATGACCTTACACAACAGACCAACCAAGGGACTTTCACTCAAAATGGGAGAATGGACATCTTAGCGACTGTGATTGGAAGGCCAGATTACCCAGGCCAAGTTCGAGGGGAGTCGAGGGGAACGGGTCTAGGAAAATATTTTGGATGACCATCTCAACAGTCTACTGAAGCTCAGATTCAATCTAGAGTAGCTGAGATGCAGCAATTAATCTGAGTTGAGTTTGACGCTCAACACCAGATGCAAAACTAGATGATGAAAAATCTACATGAGAAAATGAGAGTTGAGATGATGGTTGAGTTGGGAGCTGAGATGAGAGCTCATTTGAGAGCTGAGTTCGCATCTCTCCTAAAATCAGGGAAACTGATTGATGAACTGAAGAATATCGAGTCCCCTGTATTTCCCAGTAGAAAAGATAACAATCCCGTTTGAGATAGTAGTACTGGATGACCCTTCCCCTAATTCCCCCGCAGAAGAAGTTAGAGGGGATTATACTCTCTACCTGGATGAGCCAATACGTACCCATGCTTATTTCTATAGGCAAGCTATTACGCCCATTTTATGCCAATTCCAGATAGCTTGTCTCGCGTATCAGTGACACGTATTGAAGATGGTGAGGACGGCTCCGATGTCCCAATCCCTGATCGAGAGGTGCTCCATTTAGGCCAATCTAAGGGTTGCTTCATTCTTTGGCCAAAAAATCTCATTTTTACACCTACAACACCTCATGAGGTATTAGCCACCTTATGATCTTAATTTTTTTTGGGCATTATATTTATAATCTGTATTCTCAACTTTACTAGGACTCAGAAGAAGTTACAAAATTTCCATCCTTGTTACGGCTGCGGCAGATACGAGAAAAATTTACACCCATGACCATGCAAATGATTGATGGGATTATTGGTCGTGGTCAAACGTATGAATTCATTATCGATAAGGATGATGTGAAACAATTCCTATCTCTGGATGACCTCAATATAGCATGGCTTCCGTTTGCTATCTTGTAAGTTTTTTATATTCCTATCTTCATTTGATGATATCAACTTTTAATCCAAAGCCATGTTACCTATATTAACTATTTCCTTTATTATTTAACTCTTTAATATGACCTTTCACAGTATTTGCATCAACTTTTCTAGAGGTGATATGTGTGAATTTTTATGTCCTGCGAATACAACAAAGAGTTTCAATTCTCTAGAAAATAGGGTGCATTATGTTGGGAGCACAACAAGAGCAGACGTTGATCCAAAGCTGTGTTACCTAGCTCCAATAATTGAAAGGTATGGAATCATAGTTACCCCTTTAACACATTTAGCCTAATTGGTAATAATTAACTTGTTTTGCTAATTTCATTTTCATTTATATGTTGTTGTAGTCATCATTCGAGTCTCTGTGTTGTCTGCCCCCTCGTGAATACTGTGTATTAGTTTGATCTGTTGTCTGGCATAAGGGCAGGGAGCGAGCAAAAATACATCTCTGATACGTAAGTTTTTCCATTTGTAAATTATTGCTTTTAACAATGTTTAAATATGTTTTTTTCATATGTAACTATTGTCAATTCAATAGCAGGGCACTCAAGACATACCGAATTATGGGCGGTACACGTGAAGATAGAAATAAAAGCACAAAGTGATCTTATCCAAAAGTAAGTACTTTGACTTTAAGTTCTTTCATTGAAACTTGTTTTATCCCTTTATACATTTTGACAATATTTTTTTATCTCTAGTGCCCTCGATAATCAGGCAATACTGAGTGCGGGTATTATGTCATCAGTTACATGTATAGTATCATTCAGAGCGGATTGACTAGAGATTTAGAAGAGGTAATAATATGTAATCTATCAAATATTGATGAGTTTATCGTTTAGTTTGATGAATTTGAATTGTTCTAATAATTGTTATTATATTTGTAGATTTTTGATAATGACGATACTTACTCGGCTGGTGACATTGATTTGATCAGAAATTTGTTGGCTAAACATCTCCTTGACTTGTAAATAATCCTTATTTCTTCAAGGTCAATATCTACTTTTATAGGGTTAGATTGATGAATTGTGTTTCTCTCCCATAAATGTAAAATGATCTTTGCTCAGTATATATACGTCTAACTCTTGATGAATTTTGTGTTTCTCCCATAAATGTATAATGATCTTTGCTTATAACTATTATATGTGTTTATTATGTCTGGACTTGATCTGATGTATAAAATGGAACTGTAAACTAAATCAGGTGTAGTTAAGAGGGTTAAATAAAATCGCACAGATTTTTTTAAAAAAAATATACATATAGCGCCCTTTATAGTGGTATATGGCTTCCTAGGTCACAACCTACGACGCCCTATATTATAATGTAGGGTACCGTAGGTCTATCCTATGGCGCCTTTAGCAATATAAGGTGCCATAGGCCTTAACTTTTTACTTCCCTTACATTTACACCTCCCGAAAAAGGGTGCCAATTGGGTTAAAAATAGGGCGTAAAAGTACTTTTTGTAGTAGTGCATGCTCAATACAGATTATAATGCTACTAACACCGACCTTTTGTTCTTAGACATTAGGAATCTCATTCAGAGGGATTGGGAAATTATCATCCAGCATGTGCCAAGGGAGATTAACCGTTTGACGGATGCTCTCGCTAAGGAATCTATTGCCTCCTCATTACTTTATCACTCGTGCCCACACCATCTGCAGGCTTTATACTTGAATGACTCTCTGGGATTAGATCCCCTCTTTGTGTGATCTCTCTATTTTCTTTTGAGCTTTCATGCTCTCCTTTGCATCAAAAAACAAATTGCATGCACCGAAAAAAAGAGATAAGTGGTATGATTTTATTTTATAAATTTCATATCATATACTATATATTACACATTAAAAATATTGGTCATAAATATTTATTCATTAAGAATATGCTTGATGCTTAATAATTATTTGTTTGAGCTCCCAATCCTGCACTATTAAATAAAGCGTTCCCCAAAAGAACATTGGCACTTTGGCGATCCGATATACATCAGCCAATATTGTAATTCAAATATTTGTTTTTTATATAAAAAACCTAGAAATCTTGATTAAATTCAGTCTTGTGCATTCAACAAATACCCAAAAAAATATTTTTCTTCAAGTTCTATTTGAGTCAATCCTGTTAGAGACATAATTGTCTGGTATTAAATATGTGCATTTTTTTTAGTGGGATTCGAACTAATATTTGAGAGGAAGCATGTAAACAATAGCTAAACCAAACACTTAACCAAAAAAAAAAAGGGCCAGTAATTTACAATTCTCATGGCACTAGTAACTAGTAGTAAAGTTTGTTGTTGAATTAGTACCGTAATAATTAAATAAATTTATTAACAATAATTATATGTATATGCTATATATAAAAATATAATTATATATTGTGTTTAACTGTCAACACAATAGAGCATTGCAATATATGAAGTTTTCAATGATGCAGCATCATATAGCTACAATTGGACATTTTGAGAGATTATAAAAATCTTTTGTAGCTCTTTTTTTGGGGATTTTTTCTGTTAGACCAAAAAACTGTTTGGTTTTAACAAAATCATTCTAGTTCATTGTCTAATTATATATATATATATATATATATATATTAGCAATAGAAAGGTATAAAAGAATTATGAACAGGATAATATGAATAAATATAAAATTAAAATTTATTGTGAGGGGCCCAAAATCCATGAAAACCTAAAGGGAAATTCAAATGCTTTGGGATTTCTAGCCTGGCCACAACTGCATTGCTTGCTCCTATCTTCTTTGCATTTAATATCACCAAATAACATCTCTGTATTGCCACTGCGTACTGCACAAATTAATCAACCCAAACCAAACACACAATTAGCCAGTCATTATCATATTCAACAAATTCTTATAAACCAATCACTTAATTTCCTATTAGATTTTGGGTTTAACCCATATTTATATAAATAGGGGTGCCATTGGAAAAACTTAATTGGTCTCTCATGATCTGTTCCTTCTGAAATAAATGAGTTATAAATAAGGACAGAAGGGAGCAAATCATATAATGCATTATTTATGATTCTTATATAATACAATAATGCATCATGGCCCAAATGTGTTTATGAAGAAACTAAAGAAATAAAGAAAAATTCATCGAAAAAGTCCCCATTACAAAAAATTTATCATCCAAATACACATGAAATTTTGTTTGTAAAGACTTTAATGTGCAACATATATTCGGTTGTGTGCAACATATCTTTAATTATATGTAAAATGAAAGACATTTGCACATACATGAAAATATTTTACAAGCAACCGAAGAAGATTTGCACTCATACTCAGACTTATTGAGTACTTCTGGCAATAAATTTTGTAATTGAGGATTTTTCATCATTTTTCCACAAAAAAAAGCTGGTTTTAAAAACAGGAGTAACAATATTAAAAAAAGTACAAGCTAAGATTAATAGTAGGAAAAACCATTTTATGGGTACTTATATTTTTCATCAATGTTTAGTTAAGTACCTGCTTGTTTTTTTTCCCTCTCTTGATTAAATTCTTTAACTTTACTCTGTTAGTACCGTTAGCTGCTATACATGACTCACGTTTGCTAACAGAACAGAGTTACAAGTTCAACGTAACTGTGCCAACCGTATAACTTCAGAAAAACACAGACAGCTACCTACTAAAATGGTTTTCCCATGAGCTGTTATATATATAAAAGAAATCAAAATATGATTGCTTAGGTATATATATAGATGTACCTCAACTACTAGGAGGTATCCATCATCTTCTTCTCCATTATTACTTGCTGAGGGAATAAAGATGGGTTCACCAACAAATCTGCGAGTTCCAACAGACCAGGAATGAACAGAGCCAGTGGATAAGTCCAACTTGACGACAGTGTCGAATGGGAAATGTGGCAAAGCCTTGCGACGCCCTAACGTGCTTGCTGCGTACACATATCTGTTCTTCTTCCCACACATTTCTGGATTTATTACTGGAAAATCTGATGACTTCTTCCACTGCTTCACTCTCTTCACACTACATTCCTCACATTTCTCATCCCCATCTACCTTTATCCTTACCTGCATGTGTATGTACATGTATGCATGTAATTCATTCACCATTGATATTCAAAAGAGGAAAAGAAGATGGCTTTTATATTCATATTAGATAACAAGGGACGTAGATACAAAAATCTACCACGGACCTCGATCCAAATCTTGAAAGGGAAGGAAGAACAAGAAGTGGGGGGGGGGGGAATGAAATGCAACAAGAAGTTACCTAAATGATCATAACTTTTAGCTTATCAGAGGACAGCAACAACTAATTTTTGCTTTTAAGAAAATCTTTTTGAATATCGATGGCAACCAAAGTTTAATTAACAAGCGATAAATTTAAACTATCGAATGATGACAGTTGTGTCATTTCGCATAAACTTAAACTCCAGAGGATTTATCACTATCATGTATTGAATGTAGGCAAATCTCCCGCTGGGAATTTATCAAGCATTAATTCATCATATTGTGAATGACCAGCTTCTTACACTGAACACAACCTCTGTCTGTAGATTTTGACATTTTGATGATTTGTGGATTCCAAATCCATCCATATGAGAGGTATGACATCGGGCCTAATATACTCTAGTGGGCCCAGATATGAAAATGGGCCTGGCCCAGACATGATAACAGGGCTTAGAATGGACGTACCTGAACAAGATGAGGTAGCTCATTTTCGCCTTCTTTCACATTCATAATGGAAGGGTCAAGCTTTTGTCGTTGCCAGTTATATCCTGACAGCACAAATAAAAACATCTTCAGGAGTTTCGCCAAACGACACAAACCCCACTGTCGTACAGTGTGTGTGTGTGTAAGCATATGTGTGTTTTGTGAAATAGGCAAAGTGTGAACGACGTACCGAAGAGACTCCGGAAGTTGAACCATTGGTAAGAGCAAGCGGCGGCCTGGATGTGAATGTCGAAACTGCCCTCAGCATCATTGGAAATGACTTGATAGGCATTGGCCACGTGGAGGAACCAGAGCTGAGAAGGGGCTTGAACCGGAACGGTCCAGTCTCTTGAAGAGGAAGGAGAAGGAGGAGAGTTTGGGAAGCGAGGGAGCAAATAGATAGGCGATGTGGGCTCACTTGGGTTCAACGTTAATGCTGATATCATTGGCGATACTCCACAAACTGCTCCCATCGACCCTGTGTTTCACCCATTTCCTCAATTACTTGTAATTAAATACATATTCACACACACACACAGACACTCCGATTCTCTTATTTAAAGAAGGTTTTACTTGGTTTTATTTATTTATTTATTTATTTATATGTTAACTTCTTAAATTTTTTAAGTGAATATTCAATTTTACTTTTTATTATATGTTGACTTTGCTCTCTTATATTACATCGAATATTACATAGGGACAAAGTTAAAAAGGTATTGAATTATAAGGCATAGTTAATAAAGTTTAGAGTTTTCATTTGTTTAAATGAAATGTGTTGAAAATGACTTATAAATAGAATCAAATAATTATATGACTTTTGAAATAATAGTATTCCTTTTATTCTATTTATAAGTTGTTTCGGTATGTTTCACATATTACTGATAAAACCTTAAATTTCATTAACTATGCCTAAAAATTATTTATTGTATATATATATATATATATTATATCCAATGATAATAAAGTTAACACAACAATAAATGAATGATAAAGTTTTACATTCATATAAAAAATTTAATGAATTGACTTATAAATATGATAAAAAATTTTATTCTCTCTCTACCATATAAATAGAAGCAGAAGTGTAACTATCTAATCCTATTTATAAGAGCGAGAATGTTTGTTTCATCTTCTCAGTAAGTTACATCATTACTTTCTTTTTCATATAAATATACAATTTAACAGTTAAACTTTATTGTGTAGACTTTGTTATCCTATAATATAGTGTATCTTAAATAAGAGTAAAGTTAGAAGTTTGTTAAATTTTATTGCATAATTTTGAATATGATTGGTTCTAATAAAAGAATGTGTGTATATATATATAACAAAAAAAAATGAAAAAAAGTGTGAGAATTGCTTACCGAGGACGTCGAGTTTGATGCGATTGGCAAATATTATATAATGAGAATCTGTGAAGGCCCAATCATGGATCATCAAGTGGTCTGGAATCTTGAACTCTTGTTTATGCACTAATTTGAATTTGGAATCATATTCTATAACATTAACACCGTTAGTTTTATTATCAATATATACAGATATCAAAATTTTTAAATGTTGACAAATATTGTTTAATTCTTAAACATAATAGTGATTTACACAGAAAAATAGCTATTTAAAAAGAGTGAAAAGGAAATTTTATGGAAATTTATCATCAGCTCCTAAGTAATCTAAATAATGAACAAATGTCTTAAATATTGGTAAAATTACCATCATATCCCAGTAATAGCTGGTCTGGTTGTTATTGACGGCTGATGAAGCTGTTAATGACAACCGAACCAACTACTACTGGGGCATAATAGTAATTTTATCAATATTTAATACCTTTTGTTCATCAATTCCTCTATTTGAGACCTAATGATAAATATTTTTATTTTTATAAAATTTGGATCTAAAATGAAATTTACAAAAAGTTAGAGGGTCAAGTGCAATTTCCATGTTTTTCAACTCACCGCAAAATGTGAAATTGCTACGTGGTAGAAGCATATCCTCTGCATTGCATGACACCGTAAGCAGCCTGTTCCTGCTGGCATCCACCTTATAATGGGACAAAAGCCTCCTCGGGGGCATCTTGAACACTCCTGTTATGTAGAATATACCCTCATTTAATTAATTTAATGTAATTACTTACTAAGTTAAAATTCTATTAAATTAATGATACGCCCTAGGAAAAATATTGACAAAATTAAATCATATATATATATATATGGTGAGTAGTACAATGAAGTGCATTGATATTAACTATTAACGTCAATATAACAACATAACCTTGGATTTTATGATGTTTTGTAGCAGCAGTAAGATAATGCTTTATTCTGCAATCTGCACTGTGGATCTAGATTATTTAAATTTCATACCAGCATTTCAAAGTTTATTAA
Organism: Vachellia pachyceras; assembly: GCA_025593235.1. Taxonomy (NCBI): domain Eukaryota; kingdom Viridiplantae; phylum Streptophyta; class Magnoliopsida; order Fabales; family Fabaceae; genus Vachellia; species Vachellia pachyceras. Next base: position 27,491 of record JANTPZ010091889.1, read on the forward strand.
TTTAATTTTTTATTGATCATTGTTATTTATAAATCATTTTTGTTGTGTATATTTAAGCAATAAAAAATCAAATTTAAAATGTATGTAATCTAAATCATTTAACTGACATCTGATAAGTTAAGTAAAACCACTATAATTATAATATCAATCCCATGCTTTGTTTTAAAACAATATTAATTTTTTGTCATATTTATAAGTAATGTCATTAAATTTTTATATAAATGTACAATTCTCCCTTTTATTTATATTTGTGTAAACTTTATTCTCATGAGATACTCCTAATATATATTAAACAGAGATAAAATTAAATATTATTAAATTTTAAGGTAGAATTAAAGAAAATTGAGGTTTTTCTTATTTCTAGTGATAGATATTGGAATTGACATATAAATAGAATGATAATAATATAAATTATCAATATCAATATAAATATGAAAATATTGAGAAGTTCGATTGACTTTTATATGGAATAATTATGAGCACACATTATGATTGTAAGGAGAAAAGGGGGATTGAAATTTTCTCAAAAGAAATATATAAATTTATATATCACTTTCAATGTAAGAAATTATTTGATTTATAGACACAAATTACATCATGTGTCATTAGGAAGCACTTGGGAAATGCGCAAAGACAATATATATATATATATATGCAAAGTGTAATATTGGCATATAATGCCAAAATTGTCAACAGGATTTTGTTTTCCAAAAAAAAAAACAAAAACTTGGAGACAACGTTAATGCTTTGTGACGCCCTATATATGTTTTCTCCAATATCAAAAGTTGCTTATTAAATAACCCATTTCAATTCTCAATAGAAAAGATGCACTGTATATATTGGATTTATATTTCTTCCAATCTTTTTTTATATATTATTTGGTATGGGACGCATTATCTGAATCATATTACTATACATCCGAGTAATTGACTAATTTGGTTTAGGGTTTGTGGCTGCCTATTCCAACCCAAGTGTCTCTTTTAGGAATTAAACTTGAGACCCGAAATGATCTAACGAGACCTTACATCACTAAACCAACTATATTTGTTGGTTATTTCCTTCAATCTTAAACCTAAGAGCCAGTAGATGAATTTATTTTGATTCTAAATGTAATATCTTAATTCACTTTAGATTCTAAATTTATTACACATATTAAGGGGATTTTCATTAAAAGATGAATTGTTAGTGTACTTTATTATTATTATTATTATTATTAATAAAAGAAGCATTTCATAGAAACTAACACTTTTTTTTCAAATAACTAATTTAATTAATTTTTAATATCATTATTAAAATAGTTACCTAACTTCTATGTTTAGGAGTTAGTGATGCATATTTTTAAATGTGTTTTGGATAATAATTACAAGTCAACACATATGTGTTTGTGTACTGCCTGTCTAAAAACCAACTAACAACTTCCACCGATCAAACCATATTCATTCTTTTTGGTATAATTTTATTATTTTCTCATCATTCAACATCATTATCACAGGACACAAGAAAATTGGCCACCCATCTCTATTTATAT
>JANTPZ010091890.1:0-17245 GCA_025593235.1 Vachellia pachyceras
ATTCTGTTCTGGAAAGATGAACAATGAGCGAACCCAAGGGTGTGGCCTCCTACATGCACCATCGCCAACATACGTATATGGTCAATTATTGAATTACATACAGTTACAGCTGAATGAAGCTGATCATGTGGGAATTACCTGAAAGGGCAACAAGATCTTCCAAGGAAAGGCCTCTCTGAGAGAAGCTTTGCTCTAGTTGGGAAATATTGAAGACTGGAGCTGGCAGCTGTCTGGTTTCATCCGCTCTTGATATTCTTCCATCTTTTCTTCCTTTGGGTACTTCCCACATGGGTCCTCCCGACTAATACACACACACGCACACACAATTCGTATCACAACCAACAACAGAATAAATTAGGGCGTGTCTTTGCACAATGAGTTAGGCAGACGGAAATTATGGGAACCATAAGTGGGACTGACCAGAAAGACAGCGTCCCTAGCGGCAAGTGCAACAATATCTGCACAAGACACCACCCCGGGGCACACGGCTTCCAGTGCTTTCTTGGCATTGTCGATGACGTAGAATGCATGCAAAGATATGTTAGCGGGGCCATCCTTCTCTGCTTTCTTCTTTCCCTTGGATTCCAGTAGAACCGACCCATCACAGCCCTTGCAAGACACCAACAGTGGATACCAGTTAACATCAGATTTATTACAAGATACGTGCGTGATTCGAGTTTCCGAAGATCACCACAAGTGGCTTATACACATCACATGTGATCCATACATACCCTTATGAAGCAATCGTGAAAATGCATGCGAAGCAGAGCGGCCGGGACTGTTTTATCGTTCAGGGTTGCTTTATGCACAGCACCTGCCACTATGTACTCCGCCTGAGGGCATGTGTGCTCGTAGTACTTTACACTTAGCGCACTCCCAACACCACTCACTGACAACATGGTGAGCATCACTATTGCAATGGATGCCATATTTCTTACTTGCGGATTCGTCTGTGTGAGAGAGATGCTGCAACAGGGGAACGGTATTTATACAGGTTAGTTAGTGTTGGCCTTGGCGTCGACGTGGAGTCGTTAGGAGGGCATGGTTGTTAATATATTTGGTGATCAGCGATCCAGTCAGTGGAGTAGTGTTTTTGAAGAATCTCCTGTGAACAAGTTGCATTTGGTGCTCTCCTTATTAAAGGCAACCCCCAATTCATTTTGGTACTTTGATCCTGAAAAAAAGTACAAGCATTACGCGTGTCATGTAGCATCCCCATTATAAGAGAAGCGTGGTGCATCTCTAAAGGGAAAACTTCTATTTTTTGGGGGACCCCACTGAAGTGTAGACCCAAAAATTCATCGACAAAGCAGAAGCGATTTGCTGACCCAAATTCATATGGTAATTGTTATAGCAGGTGGCTTCTTTATTGTGAATATCAGCTTATTGTACTTGTTACTGAATCCACTACAATTTGAAATCTGTCAGTGATTTGATTGATAGATGCAGCAAAACAAACCTAATTACTTTAACATAAACCCCAGCTATGAAATATAAACTAACGGAAACATTAGGTGTCCGGATTCAACCAATACACCAGCACTACTTGTTACTCAGTAGTTTCGTCTCTCTGGTTCAAATTATTTTGTGGACAATTAGCAAGTTTACAGAATATGTTGGACATCCATTTAATAATAACCGGCTGATTCATTTCACTTTTGCTGAATAAGATGGATGAAGGCAAATTCTACGATTGGATTACCGAAGATTTTGGACATGAGAATGGAATCTGTCATGGATCCATAGTGTCCATTTTCTGTGCAACGATATCATGACAAGCGAAGCGACAACGTTCCAAGAGTCAATTAACTGAGCATAATACATATATTCATGTTTACAAAGCAGGTAAACTATGCCCTAAACCAAATTAGCGATAGAAACTTTAACATGGCACCATACCGGTCCGGCGATACCTACAGACTTGCCATCCTGAAGGATAAAGACATCTATCTTACACCTAGGATCCAAATTAGTGGGGGATCAATGCTTACCTATATAAAAAACACTAGTTCGGATGCTTGAATGAATTATAGAGAAAGAAATGGTGACGACTTAAATATGATAAAGGCCTTGATGGAATCATGAGATCTTCGACGTACAAAATAAATAATTCCACTTCCACGAAACAGACGTAATTATAAAAGTTCTCCAAAGGGAAATCAAGAGCAAAAGTAATAAATAGAGATTCTTACTGCAACTGAGACAAAAAAAACATTTGTTTTCAGAAATCGTCATCATCCTCCTCTGCTATGTGCTTGGCCAGCTCTTGCTCTTGCTGTTGCCTCTCTCTCCTTTTCTCAGCACTTTCCTTTTCCTTGTGCGTGTTGGGTGGGAAACGCAGAGCCCTAATGGCTTCATTGTGCATGTTAAGACAGAAGGCAATGCGAGAATTGAAAGCCAATTGAGGTTCGTTTGTGGAATAAATATCTCCAGTTTCCTTGGATACCATCCACCCATTGGCATGATCCAATGTAGCATCAATTGCCCCATCACGAATGGCCTTGGCTACAATGCTCTCAGCATCTGCAACAGGGTTAGGAGAGTTCAACCTCAGTTTTTGGGCTACATCAGCTAGTGAGATGCGAGAATAAGACACGCTGATGTTGCGTAAGCCAGTTCGGATAACATTATGTCGCAGCCGAACAATCAAATTATGAGTTCCATCCGTATTAAAGGTGGTAGCAAACTTTTCTGCAACATTCCTAAACAGCTCCAGGTCACCAATGCGCACAGCCTGAAACCCCACAACAAAAACACTACATGATCCAGGAAAAAGAAGAAATGCCGATAGGTCAGAGATCTCTAAGGTAGTAGTGATGTACATATGCTTATGGCTGATTAAAGCCAAAAAACGGAATCAGAGAATTGACAATGGACAAACTCAAACGCAGAAATGAAATAAGTCCATAAAGTAGCACTAATAGAAAGCAAGTGTAATGAGCACAGCAGATGAGACTCAAAAATAGATGAAAATAGACATACTTAGTTACAATTCTCATGCTTAAAAAACAAAGATTGTAGGGACTATGTTGGACCGAGAGAAACAGAGCCAATAATAATATTATAACTAGCTCAAGTCAACCATATTAACTTACGTTTGTAAGCTCAAAGTAAGGCCTCAAAGCTTTCTCTGCTCCTCTCTGCATAAAGATAGTCCTTTCAGGTATTTCTCCCAACAGCAAGCGCACAATTACAGCCCACTTGTTGCATTGTATTCGAAAGCCTCGTGCTGCAACTGGAGCTTTTCGGGCAGCCTGCAGGAGTGACTCTTTTGCATCGGTATACTCCAACTGTATTGTACGAATCTTCCCAAGGTAGAAGAGATAACGACAGAACTGGACAAAAATATGACAGAACATGCCGATGAAAAGTAAGAGGAAAATATTGAATTTTACCAAGATTTAGATACAAAATGATTGAGATGGCTCAAAATAATGGCATGGCCAAGTTAAACATTGCATTAATTGGGGAGGAAAACTCCTCATTTGATGCCCAGAATAGCAAAACCACCATACCTGCTGGTTTGAATGTGCTTCGAATCGTGGTGCCTTAGACCTTAACTTCTCTGCTTGGTCATATAGGTTGTAGTGGAGGTAATTACGAAGTAACAGATTAAGAAGTGTTTCCTGCATCCCATCATGCTATTAGTGCATGTTCCAAGGATACATGAAAAATAATTAATTCAGATGAAACAAACCTGACCCAGCTCATCATGGCGGAGAGTGGCAATACGGTGCAATGCAAGGAGGTTACTGAGACCATTCAATGAGGAATGGGTTAGACCAAATTCATCCTTTTCTTTTACAGATAAGCAAGCATCTAACATAAAGCAAGCCATGTAGTTCAGAATTTCATTGTATAATTACACAGATTAGCACCAAACTCACCCCCGAATTTCAGCAAGATCTCCTGTAAGTTCATAGCTGTATGAATAATAGAAGTATAGTCTGGAAGCGATGACATCAACAGTTCTTCTGTTCAGATTCTTCAGTCGTCCAATGCTCACTGAGGAACAGGTTTTGGCCTAAAATGAAGAACCAAATCACCTTTAGACTATAATCAGCTGCCAATTGCTTGACACATTGAATTTTAAGAAGACAGCACCAACCTCATCGTATCTTTTCTGATCAATAAGAAACAGTAGCACAAGCAAGTAGCAGTAGATCTCAAGTTCAGGCAGTAGGTGTTTAGCTGGGGCTTGAACAGCAGATGTTGCAGTATCCACTTCCATCTCATGCTCATCCTCCTGTAGATACAACCAGCAACAACAAATAGGATCCAAACCATGGCATCCATTAAAAAGATAGCAGGAAGTGGTTTAAAATTTCCTCATAAAGTTCTCTTGTCAATCAACAAAACAAAACAGAGTTATTTAAAATTGCAGCCAAGAGTAATTGACCAGAGGATAAAAACACACACACATATAATTATATATAGGTACGTAGGTATGTATAATGGCCCTCCCTACATTGAAACAGATTACAGATAGCCCACTGCAAGAAATTCGAATTAAGAACGAAATTGAACATATCAATCAATTCAACCATATTTGAATCGGCTATGAACTAAGTAATGCACATGAGTTGAGCTTGGACGTGTAAGAAAAATTAAGTAGATAATCAACAAGCATCTTGAGAGAGATATCATGGAGATTATGCCTCTTAAATTCAATCCTGACGATGACTGAAGTCATAGATGCTGACTCGAAGCGTTTCTCAGAAATAAAAGAGAAATGCTGCTAAACAAATGACCATGCACATGCCATTTGAAATCTTGGCTTGATGATGATAAAAATTATGCTGCACCCATCAAGTCATGAGCTCGAGACCGCACTCACTCATGTGAATCCAAAAATGACCTTGCACATGTAGAACACTCAGCTTGCGCACAGTCCGTAAATACCTTCACTAATTGGGGGGGGGTCTTTTTAAAAAAAACTGCATTTTATATGACCCAAAATTATGTGCCAACTCCTAATGCAGTTTAAGAGGGGCACAACAAGTCCTCAAATTAAAACACAATACCCTGAACAGAGAGCAAAATGTAGTCAAAGAGAACGCAAGCACCGTTGTCAACAGGCACAATCACTGAATTTACGATTAAGCTTCAAAATAACTAGAAGATCACAAATTCACCTTGGGAACATAGGACGACAATCTGGCGTGAGCCTCAGAACCAGGAGTGAGAATGTAGTCGAGAAAAGATGAGAGCACCGATGCTGTCAATTTCCGCCTCAAAGCGATTGTAAGGCGAATAGCACGAGCAATTCTCCGAACTTCCTTTGAATAGGAACCGGTCTCAATAAGGGATGCTATTTCCTTCAAATCTGCAAGGTAAGTTACCAACAACAGCAAAATCTAACTGATTTAGTTTTAGAGTTAAGATATGTATATGTATGCGATATGAAATCGCCGGAGAAGTAATTTTGCGAATCGATCGTTACGCTGCAGAGTGGATGGAACAGCTGAAGAAACCGAATGCGAAGGAGTAGCATGATCTTTCATCTCCACGTCTTGAGTCATTTTGAAGATGGTCTGCAAAAACGTCTCCTTCCACTTTCTAGCCCTAGACCTAATCAAAGCATAAAATGGAATTAAAATTCAAAAACTAGAAAACTAAGTGAACAGTGCAAATCAATTCGAGAAACACGCTACTCACAACTGAGGATCGAATCCGCTATCGAGACGCTAGTAGGGTTTTCAGCTACCACAGTCTTCCTTCTTGAGAAAATGAAAAAAATAATTATTGTTTAATTTTTAAATTTTTTTAAGCACCGTCTTTTAAGTTTTATCTATAAAGGGAATGGAGACGACGCTTGTAAGTTACGCGTCGTCGAGGCGCGTCATGTCTGAGTTTGCGGGTTCTTCCTATTAGTGTGTGCGTTTAGAAACGCAGTGGAGATTTCATAAGGAAAAGTAAATATTTGAAAAAAATTAAAAATACTTCTAAACTTACGCTTTCCAAACATTGTCACAGGTAAGGTCATCTACTGGTTTTCCCCCAAACTCACGCCAGTCATATGTATTATGCTGTCTTTTTATAAGGCGTGCGTATTATACTCCTGTGGTTTTAAAATATACGTTGGTTTTTTTGGCCAACAAAATATAAGCTGATTGGTCCATTGGAATGAAGAATCAATATTTCGTAGTATCTATGTTTGAATTTATGTCTTTTTCTTTAAAAAAAGATTTTAAACATGAAATTTTTATTGATATTGTCTAATCTTAACGATATGAATATTTTTAATTTTAAAAATGGAAGTAGTTATTAGGGACCACCGTTATAAAATTTAATAAAATATTTAATAGGGGAAAGAATCAAATGAGCCTTTGATCTCAGTAAAAACGTGATGATTGTAAAAAAAATAATGAAAAAAAATGTTAGCTGGACAATTTTTGTAAGGAAGGGGGGTTTATTGTTCATAAAGTGCTTGTTTAGATTAAGTAGGAGGCCATCTTTTCAACATGTTTTACATGTATTAGGCATACCATACTGAATTTCTGTATAACCGATATCTGATTTGAAATTACTTTAGGCTTTTTTTACCTCAAATATAAATTTCATTAAAAGTTGTCAATAACAAAAGAACCCTTATCGATCCTTTTAAAAGAACTGTTAATAAGTTATGAAATTTTGTTTTCCATGACTCATTGAAACAACATATGCATTCTAATGAAGATGTGTTTAAAAGGATAAAATAAGTTATCATTACGTTTTGAATGAGTTGTTAGTAAGCTATGCGGAGGTATAATTCTATTATTTGCTTTTTTTTTTAAATTTTTGAAGGGCAACTCCATGTTTTCACTTCAGTTTTGAAATATATTCTCCATTTGTTGATAGCTGCATATAGTACTTTTCTTTATTCATGGTAGCAGTTGGGGTTTCATAATTTTTCGGGCATTTATAAGGGAGTTTTCCTTTGTTTCATAATTTCAAAATTCATTATAACTAAATATAATTTTCCAAAATGGACAAATGATCATTCTTCTAACTGCTATGTTCTGTACATTGAGAGTCACTAGTGAAGCAAATTAGTCCCGTTGAAATTCCATCTATCCATAAAAGCTGGTCCACTTTCTCATCCGGCCCAAAAAAATTTGCTGAATCTTTAAGATAACGCACCATTTGAAAGATTTATTATTTTGAATTTAGAATATTTTAAAATTGTATTTATAACTCTTCAAATATATAAAAATATATAAGTATATTAAAAATTGGAGAATTATCACAGGCGGGATGAGGCGAACGGGGTGGTGGTGCTCAATGTCGGTGAGACAGGTGACACATTTAGTTCATACGAGGAGGTCATGTCTAGTGATGGTGGGCAGCTAATGAAGCTCCAAAGCAGAGAGGCGGGGGCTGGGAAGGGACTTGATAGGGAGCGACAAATCGGGGCAGGCAGCGAAGGTGGGGTGAGGAGAGCGGCCAAGACAAGGACGGGGTAGGGAGAGAGGCATGAGGAGGGAGGCAACCATTGGTGACGAGTGAGGAGGGTGAAATATGAAGCAGTATCGATCCCTTTGAGTGAAGGGGATGATGACGTGGATCTCTTGTAGAGTGGCATGACATGGACAGGAGTAGGAGAAGTGGTTGCTCCTTATGATTTATTTGTTTGACTAAAAAGCTGGCTTTAGGACAGAGATCCTACCTTGCTATGTATTGGGTCTGTTTAAAAACGCGGTGAGATAAGTAACTTATTTATAAAAGGATTTTATGGAGAAGTGAGATTGGAAATAAGTCAGATTGTAAAAGTGATTTGTGTTTGGGAAAGCGATGGAAGAAGTGACTTATTTGCAAAAATAAATATGTTTGGGAATATGGTAAGATAAATAACTTTTTTTCTAAAATCAAAATTAAAAGATATGAACCATAAAAATTAAATTAAAATTAAATAGTAACTTCATCTCGCAAAGATCCAGCTCTTCATTTCCATCTTCAACAACTCTTCTATTCTCCCAGGAAGCCACACTTATGCTGGTTTAAAATTAAACCATCAACAAATTAAATTAAGACTAAAAGATATCTGTAGGAAAGCTACACTTATGCTAGTTTAGATACACGGATCTCAACAACTCTCTTTATCCTCCCAGGAAGCGGTCTTATCTTCTTCCTCCTTCACCGCCACTGCCTTCGTCTTCTTCATCTTTTTATTTTTCAGTTGAATATGCGACGAAGATGGGAGAGAGTGCCGACGCTTCCTAGGTTTAGAAGAATGCGGAATACAATCAACGTCTCGTTCTTCTCGTTCTCGATCAGGAAGGAAATTCTCCCGACGCTTCCGACCTCAACAATACATAAATTCCAATTGGGAGAGATCTCAAAACAAAAGCAATAGGAAAGCCTCTGTTCCCCCACAATCAAAACACACAAACTTTTTTCACCAAAAAAAAGATGGTAAGCTTCAGCCTCAATCCTTTCGCTTCTTATCTCTTTCCCCAAGAATATAAACAAAAAAAAAACAAGAGTGAGATCAATCAAAAACAGGGTTGATGGCCTTGTAATTTTTTTTTGGGATGAATGAGCTGTTGCTGAAATAACCATTTCTATACCATAACTATTTTACTAAAATAATTAAATAACAAGAGAAGTATGGGGAAGCGATTTCCTTTAGTAAAGCACCCTGGATCATTGCCACACGATCCGTCCACAAATTGTCACATAAAATTCAAATCACTTGGCGCAAAATAATGAACCAACACATAGTGCCCACATGTTCTTGCCGGCCATCCCAAAATGCAATGCATCATAATAATGGGTCTTACATGGCAATATAAAATTCATACCATATCAATATCAAAAAGAGCCTACAAGGCTTAATGACTATGCCTTTGGCTGCTTCCCCCGGCCTCTATCGAAATTAGAGGTATTGCCTGAAAAACATTATAATAACAGGATGAGACATTACGTCTCAGCAACCGAAATCAATTTCTAACATATGCAAGATATGAATGTAAGTCAGAGAAGCAGGTTTGTTAGTATAATAATAATTCAATAATATAATATCTATCAAAAGCAATTAACCCCTAATCCACCTGCTCCGCTTTATAACTTCTAGAAGTGGTACAGTTTATCAGTGCTAGTATACCTGGTCCACGGCTAGCTAGTCACTTCAAGAACACTGCCCCCTCCCATACCACCTGCAATAGGCCGAGGTAAGGAGGTGTCCACCCACACCAACTTAGCTTAATCCGGATCGAGAATTAGCAAAAGTTGAGGACACCATAATTCACCACTCTTCGTTCGTCCCGAAAATAACCCCACAATATAACACATAATATAAATGCACATCCATCATCCATATAGTCTCGATGTCACATTCATATCGATCATCACAAATGTCACATCATCCTCGTGTATAACAAAATACACATACAGTTCAAAAGTACACTGCTTCACTGAAATAAATGTTATATATAAAAATATGCAAAATTTTCTAAATCACAATTTAATTTTTCTATAAAGAAAGTAAGGGTTAGAAAACACCTTACAGTCCACAACAAGCATATAAAAGAAATTAATCACGGTTACCTCAACTCCAAGCTAAACCCAACTAGCCTTGAGAATTAAGCAACCACACAGCACAGTCACCAATTAATCTGCACAGTAATGTAAATACAAATTTAATCCAAAAATTAAATAGATAATTACCAAACATTTTAACTCATATTCTAACCCCAAATATATATTTTATAATTAATTTAAATATTTGTTTAACTTCTTTAATTCATATAAACCTCAAGTTAACATTATTATTTCTAATTTAAAGATTAGTACTTTACGCTTACAAAAATCGATAAATTCTAAATCACCAATTTTTTTAAAACTAAATTGTTTAAAATTTCGATAATGATTTCCATACTCTTAATAAATAATTTTAAATCAATTTTTTAAGGTAAAAATATCCACTATAAAGTTATTTGCAACCTATTTATAGCGAAGATTAATTATAAAACAATATAATGGCAAAATAATAAATTTAAACCGATTAAAATATAAATTACATTTTCACTATACCAAATAATTTGTTTAAACAATTTTCATATCTTAAAATACCCAATAAAATTGATTTAGAAACATTTTATAATAACAGTTATTTATAAAATCACAAAATACAAAAATAACAAATATAGACTGAACAGATCTATCCATAAATCATCCATCACATTTTGCTCCTTATCTTTATTTAGTTAAAATATCATATATATCCAAAATATATCTCCTTGTGAAGACAACCAAATTTCTAAAATACTCAAGATATCGAATAAATAGATACAACCTTATAGAACTTAGTTATAAAAATAGTTCTACTATTTTATGGCATTCTACAAATAAAAATCAGACTGGACAAAAATATAAATCCTAAAATATCATCTAACAAATATAATATTACTACCAATAGAAAGAGAAAAATAATTAGAACAACTTTTATAAAAGGAGTTTAATAAAAATAAAACATTTTACTTACCTAAATTATCTCAAAAGTAGAATATTGAAGCTGAAAACACCTCTTTAAGCCCTCTCTCTCCACACTCACTCTCACCCTCATGTCTAAGCTCCCTCACGTCGGATGAAGAATGAAAGTGTGGGGGTATTTATAATACCCCCACTTGCTGTAACAGTTGGGGGCAATTAGTGCCCCCCACAAACCTCATCCATTCCCATACCGTCAGGTATGGGATGGATAAAAATATTTTTTTATTTTTTAAAGGAAAATTAACTTTTTTATCTTAACTTTTTTTTAATTATTTTACTTTATTTATACTTCACACAATCACCATCATTTGTTTTTTCATTTTCCCTTTTCGTGCATTCTTCTGTTTGACTACTTTTTAAAAAGAAATTGAAATGTTATAGTTGCTGAAGAGAAGTTTCAACTTTAAGCTTATAGACAAAAGCGGCTTGTGGGAAGAAGCTCCTTACCGGAAGAAGCTTAACCAAATAGTGCAAAAATGGGCACAGTAAAGCTATCGTGCTTATGACATTGTTCGCTGCACTTATGGACGCCGTAACGCTGCTCCAAACACACCAAATTATCACCCCTTCCTGCGGATTTGCGAATCCCCTGCAACAAATGCTTCCTTTCCAGCTTTAATTTCCTCATCTATCATTGAACGCTCAGGCATACAAATAAATTCAAGCATTTTGTACGATCTCTCTTAGCTACGGAATTTTATAATTAGTAGAGTTATTATTAAATGAGTAACAAGTCCTGATTATACATATATGAGAGAATGATAATAACCTGCACGTGTTGTGACAAGAGCCAAAAAAGGATGAATATTGACAGGAAGGTGTCTTTTACGCAACACATGACAAGTGTGAAAGAGGAGTTTTCTTATGTATAACGTAAAACGATTCTTTGCCAAAGAGGCACTTACTGAATGTGTGGTGAAAAGGCAATATCGCTACTAAACGTGATACATTTCGTGTGGATGGATTATAGGATTCAAATGGGTATCCAAATGGCCTGAACCAAACCATCTTATCATTTTGCTCACACCATTCATCCATGTCGCATGTGCAAGGACTTTATATTGCGATCATGATTAACTGCGGGGACTCGCTGATATGTGTAAAGTTCTATGGCAAGGAGCTGCCTCGTGATTTACACACGCAGATGATCTGTATATAGGGTTTGGATTAGTGATTCAAACAACTTTTTCCACGTGATTTACGGTTTATAAAATAATCATACAAAAAGAGTTCTATTATGACCTACCTGAACACTTTCACAATGATAAACAGAGCCATAGTAAGGAGCCATTTGGTTGAAACAATACTTAGCACACTCTTATATTTTACTGAAGCATCAGGTCGCGTGGTGTGCTCAATCTCATGGGAATGTGAATTATTTTCTCGATGTAAAGGATGACAAAACTAAATCATTTGAATCTTAGAGGGGTCATTTTCAATCATAAAAGTCATCGGATAACCAATGGGTAGGTGAATGAGAGTAGACGAGACATATGAAGCAAAACAAAATGCATATGTCTAAAAAGAAAAGGAGCCACGGAGGTGCCAGGTCTGCGTGAAACTTCGAATGGCTAAAAGATAATAAATGCATAACAAGAGATGTGGCTCCGACGACCACCAGCGCGAGGAAGGAGACAAAGGTTAAAGCCACAGCTTCTTCTTTAATTTCCACAAAACTCCGAAGGACATGAAGGATGCTACTCATCCTTCGCCGCTCACTAATGGCTCTTCCGCCCGCCTCCCCACCTCCATATTCTCCTCCCTCCTCGCCTCCACTCATAGTGATTTTCTGCTCTCTCCCTCTCGCTCTCAGGTGCTCTCTCCATCTACCTGCGCAACCATGGAATCTTTTCATATTACATATATATATATTCCTCAGTTTTTTTCTGTACAAGAGGGTGTATGGCCTCTATCCCTGATTAAGACTGTCATGCTCTCTCGTACAAATGGCCCTCCCAACTTCTTCTATTTTGCTCACAACCCACCCGCGTTCCTCGGGAAATTTCGCCAAAACCTTTGTCTTTCTCGCTATTTTGGCCAGGAGGATTGCTATTGCGTCGCCCCATGACCCTCCTATGTTTCATACTGATGAGTTCTACCAACTAGGTGATAATCACGTCGATCTGCAATTTCATCTCCAGATAAACTCTATTTAATTGTACTTTAGCGTTCATATATTTAATTTTCTGTGAACTGTTTGGTGCACGGCCTCCTCTTCTTGAATTATTGCTACTTGCCACTCGAGAGTTCTGGGGCTTGAAACAATATATGATGGGCTTAGCCTCTTCCAGCGGAATCAGGTGCTCAGCCTTATAGGGCTCACTATTCTGGTCTATCCTTAAGCTTCATCATATATAGATTATATCCATATTTTATGGATAATATTTATGTGTAATAATCTTTTTCGGGTACTAAGACCGGGGGGGTGCAACTCTACCACGCATCTTCTATTTCTTCCTACAATCAGTCATACGAATTTACGTATATTATTTTGTGTGTGTGTGTGTGATTCCTGGGGATGACCTCCATGACGAATCAAAGGCAGTCTTGTTCATTCTGTTGCGCATCTCCAAGAGGGAGACGAAATTTAGCTGTGATGCATAGTGGTGTTAGCTCAATTTGATGATTTCGAAGAGGCTCACTTTACACATGCCCAATCTCATATATATATATATATGTATGTATGTATAAATATTTGTATCTCCTCAGCGCTTTTTACCTCTTTTTTTTCCTGGTCACCATCCGTCTACACTCCTCTGATTCCTATTTTCTCCCTGCTCAGACTTAATCCAAGATATAAGTCTAATTATTGATATGATATCTAGATTATTCCAGAACCGTTTCTCCTTCTTTCTATCTTTCAGTATGATACACCTTATAAAATTTAGTATTGACTTTTGTTACCGGCATATATACACACATGGAAAGTCATACAATTTTTTCTACATATTTAATGCTATAAGGCACTTGTAACTAATTCTTTTATTCATGGGAGGCCATTAAACTTGACTTAACATTGTGGGTTGGAGGCGTATGTGGATTACTTATTCGTAGATAGCCAAGCACATCTCTAGCGAAGGGACAAGTGTCTCTAAAATCATTCCTTTAGCGATACACGTGTTCCATTTCGGTGCTCCGTCCCTTTGATGATTTTGATTCCTTGTCAGAATCCCTACTTCCACAACCTTGTGCACTGCTCCATTTTCGGTGTGATTTAAGCCCCATGTACTACTACTTCCCTTCAGTGTCTATATTGCAAGGTGCCCATTGATTTGTTCATTCTAACTTTCATAAAATCCACGCAATTGTACCCCAGTTCGAGTGGTCCTAGCTACCCCGGCCCAGTCCCTCCCACACTAAGCTACCTATCTAACATATATGCATGGATATTGTATAAACTTTTAATTTTATATGAGAAGAATGTATATAAGAGTAAGTATCAATGCCCATAGATATGAGTGCGTGTCTCCGCTTTTACCACACCAAAGTTGAGAACGTGTATATATATCTCTTCTCAAGCATTATCTATTGATGAATCAGATAATTATTGCGAGTAAAGGTGAAAGTTTCAGATGTTGAAGGATAAATATTGGGGCTGTTATTTGCTGCCAACTGGTATCCGCCATGCCGGAGATTCACCCAAGTGCCGGTTGGCATTTACGAGGAGCTGAAGAAGAATGCGTCGGACTTTGAGATTATCTACGTGTCCTCTGACGAAGACATTGACGCCTTTGATAGCTTCTACGGGCAAATGCCGTGGCTGGCAATTCCATTCTCTGATATGGAAACAAAGAAAGCGTTGAACAGGAAGTACGACGTGGAAGGTGTTCCTTGCTTAGTGATATTGCAACCCCATGACACTGAAGAGGAAGAAACCTTGCGTGATGGAGTTAATCTCGTCTATCGTTTTGGAGCGCCAGCTTATCCATTTGCTAAGGAAAGGGTAGCGCTGTTGCATCGGGAAGAGAGGGACAGGCGTGAAAACCAGACTCTTACTGATTTACTGACCAACCCCGATAGGGACTACGTCTTGGGCCACCCGGGATCCCGGCAGGTACGTATACCATTTCACCTCATTTCTGTTAAACGTGCGTTAAGTCTTTCTGATGTTATACGTATATATATCATGCACATAATCACAGATATTTATATTCACGTGCCCATCACTGATTGCATGCTATTGTTTGATTTCGCCACAAATACTATGCTATTTGTCATCCCACTCTGTTTAAAATTATAGGTTCAATTAGTCTTAAAGAACTATACACTTCTGTGATGTAGGACTGATCGATTTACAGATGCAAATGTTGAATGTGCACGTATATGTAGAGCCTGCCTGCATGTAATTTCACATTGAACAAACAAAACAAATAGGACGTACAGGTGCAGAATGAAAATATAGGTAGCATAATTAAGTACACGTGCATAATATATATATTTATATGGTTGGTAAAGTTTTAATAGGCGGCAAGCATTTGGATGGTGTGTTGGGAAACTGATGAATGTAGGGGTGGCGAGGGCATATATAGGTACCGGTGGCATCCTTAGAAACAATAGGGCTATATTTCTCAGCCCAGTGGTGCTTGCCGGGGCAGAACTTCACGCCCAAACTCAGGCATATACCACAAGATCAAGCAGGAGCTGGCAGAGAAAAGGGAGGACGAGGACTTCGAGATCGTGCTAATTTCGAATGACCAGGACGAGGCCTGTTTTAAGTCATATTTCAGAAGCATGCCCTGGCTGGCGCTGCCGTACGGAGAGGAGGAGATAAGCAAGCTGGCTAGGCACTTTGATGTGCAGGGGATACCGTGCCTGGTGATAATAGGTCCTGACGGGAAGAAGATCACGAGACACGGCAGGAACCTTATTAACTTGTACCAGGAGAATGCATTCCCATTCACACATGGCAGAGTTCAGTTGCTGGAGAAGCAGATGGAGCAAGAGGCCAGGGGGCTTCCCACGTTGGTCACTCACGACGGCCATCGCCACCGTCTCAATCTGGTCTCCGACTGCAATGGCGGAGGGCCCTTGATATGCTGTGTCTGCGATGAACAAGGCTCCATCTGGGCCTACCAGTGCCTCCAATGTGGCTACCAAGTCCACCCCAAGTGCGTCATGCCTGTTGATCGCTAGCCACCTCCCCATCAGCCAACTCGACCCATGCTAATATCATATTTTTCACTTCTATACATTATTCACTTCTTTAATTTGCTTATCTAGCCTGGCCTTCATGCAGTTCCCTTTTGATGTATCTCATGTAGAAGATCAAACTTGTAAGGCGACGAATGTGCCATTCACTAAATAATCAGCGAGAGTTTTTGTTGAGTGCAGGCGTCAACTTCGCCAGGACCACCTGCTTACTTCCACTAATAAATGGGTTTGTTATTGAAT
Organism: Vachellia pachyceras; assembly: GCA_025593235.1. Lineage (NCBI taxonomy): Eukaryota > Viridiplantae > Streptophyta > Magnoliopsida > Fabales > Fabaceae > Vachellia > Vachellia pachyceras. Next base: position 15,865 of record JANTPZ010091890.1, read on the forward strand.
GTGGAATCTGTGAAATGATCTTAAATTCTAGAATGTGCGATTTTTTCCATGCAGTATGCAAATTCTAAAAAGTAAAATATATCATTCACGATTATGGGTTTTTTATCAAGGAGATTATGGAGTTCATCTATAAGAATCTGAATAATCATTGGGTGCGTATAGTGAAATTGATGAAGATTTTTATGTCGTCTCCTCACTAAATACATAATCACTTTGTTATTAAAAAGATACTCCATCAATCCTAATGTAGGACTTGATTTACTAATTTGACTATATTAATAAAGTTGGTCCAGTTATAATTATAATAAGAATAATATTTTTTAAAATACCCTTGTTTATGATAACTTAATGGCAAATTAATTTTTGGTTTCAATTGGTTTCAATAGAGAAGAACCTACGACCTATTAAGATTGAAGAAACAGAGTTTTTGTTTTAGCTGTGTTCAATGTCAGCATACTTTTTGAAATCAACTTTGTGTGTTTTATGAGCTAAAATTATTCACATATATTTACTTGGTAATAAAGCCTAAAATTATGTTATATATACTGTTAATCTAAGTAATATAATTATACTTTTTATCAGTTGAAATTGAAGATAGAATTTAAATGATTACTCATTAGTATATTATCATACCATCACAATATATAATCCTTGCCAGCTGGAAGCCAATAATTCAGGAACATTAGGTTGCAGATGGAAACGAAGAATAGAAATAAAGAAAAATGACAATTAAGTTTCAAATAGGAGAATTAATGATTGAAAGGTCTCAAAGATTCAAAAAATTATCATGAGGTTCCACGAATAACTGCTGAAGTTGTTAAATATATTTAGCATCGGTTAATTCCAGCTGTGTGTCATTTTCCCAAATCTAAAGGGAAAGATGGCAGAGGAAAAGAAAAGAAGTGTAGGTGCAAAGCGTGTCTTGCCGCTCCACGGATACCAATAACCAGCGACGACTCATGGAATCGGATTTCTTCTTCCGCCCAAAGCCATCTCGCTATTCTCTCTCATCACAGCCATCCAACAAGAAATATGCACCTCACCTGCCTGAATATATAAGGGAAGTGACGAGGGCGCAGCTAATCAGCTGAAAACATCACGAGGGAGGCATGGGACTTGGTTTCTTCAAGGCGCTTTGCTGTTGCAACTCGCATAATGAAATCCCCGTCGACTCATCGGACTCTTATCCTCGCAAGCCCAGGCACATGGAACATCAACACGACGTCTTCACTTCTAAACCGGCAGCGCAGCTAGGGCCGGTGCTGGGGAAACCGTACGTAGACATAAGCAAGATGTATGAGTTGGAGAAGGAACTGGGGAGAGGGCAGTCCGGGGTGACATATTTGTGCACAGAGAAGAAGACCGGGAGGAAGTACGCGTG
>JANTPZ010091891.1:0-12053 GCA_025593235.1 Vachellia pachyceras
AAAGCGAAGTATAAATGTGGGTCAGGATTTATGCCTATAGTGAAGAAGAAGCGTAATTCATCCTTTACTTGGCAGGGGATTTGTGCTGTGTGGCCTAAATTTTGTCCTGGTGTAGGCGTGAATTTGGGAAATGGAGTGAAAGCTTCGTTTTGGTTTGATAACTAGGCTAATGTCAACTTCCCCTTAATCAGCCTTTTCCCTAGGTGGGAAAATATGGTGGATCGGCATGTGACAGTTTCTGATTTTGTGACTGATCAGGGCGAATGGGATACCTGGAAGTTATGCAGATGGCTCCAGCCCCACATTGTTGAGCAGATTCTGAGTGCACACCCACCATGTGAGGAAATAGGAGAGGATAAATACTACTGGAAACCCGCTTCGGATGGCCTTTTTTCTGTTAAATCTGCTTACCTTTTTGTGTCTGCAGTTAATCAACAATGAGGAGACCCCTTCTGAAAGAAGCTTTGGCGGTGGCCAGTCTCGGAGAAGATCAAGTCCTTCCTATGGCCTTTTGCTTACAGGAAGCCTTATAAGGCCCAGTTGCGTGCTCGACGTGGTCTTGGGGAGTCGGTTGCTTGCCCCTTTGGCTGCAACCAAGAAGAAACATCCATGCACATGATTCAAGATTGTTCTAATGCTCGGGATAGGTGGTCTTCTTTGGTCAACCCCTCTTTTTGGGAGGAGTTTACCTCCTTGCAGAGGAAGGATTAGCTAAGGTGGAATCTTCGAACTGAAGCAGGTAAGGAGTTTACCCATAAGCTCCAATGGTGTAGTCTTTTTGGCTACATATGTTGGGACATTTGGGTTGATAGGTGTAAGAAAGTTTTTGGAGAGGAAGAGCACATTGTGCCTACTAATGGCCACTCGACCTTCTTTAGAGCTTGTTGGGATCAATCCATCTTATCTCATTGTAACTTTCATTCTGGATCATCTATTCAAGAGCGAGAGGTCCACACTGGGTAGCCTAGCTTTTGTAGACTTGATTTACGGCGAGCTTATTGCCTTGGATGTGGCGGAGTTCAAATTTGCAAAAGATGATGGATCCATCCTCAGCTCAGGAAGGAGTGGATGTGGCGGAGTTCTTTGCTCAAGGAGTAAAAGATGGATCTGCGGATTTAGTTGCAATCTCTCTAATGTTCCTCCTGTTATTGCCGAGCTTATTGCCTTGATTCATGGTCTTCAATTTTGTTGGGTTCGGGGCTATAGAGTAGTTAGTGTTATCATTGATTGTATTGAAGTTATTCACCTTGTGTCTCGTGCGAGTGTCCATAGTCATCCTTTTTTTGATATTATTGATGAAGCTAGAATGATTATTGCCAGGGATTGGACTATTGACCTTCATCATGTTGCTAGAGATAGGAATAGGATGGCGGATAGGCTGGCCAAGATGGCCCATGATCTTGTAGGCAATTTTTGTACTTTTGATCAACCTCCACCTTCTATGCGGCAGATGGTGGCTGATGAGAGTCTGCTAACCTCTTAGCTTGTTTGTAATGCACTCTTATGAGTAATGTAATCCAGTTTTTTATTAAAAAAAAACATAAGAATTCAGTAATCAGTATCAATGGTGCGGGCCTGGATCCGTATCCAAGCGTATTTTACGTTGTTGGGCTTTTTATTAGTTACACGAGAACCTATTCAGCTTTTACTGTCTGGGTTTAATCCGTTGGCTCACGTCGACATCTAAATCTTCGCCGTCAATCAATCTCTTCGAACCGGACCCTTCTAGAAAAGAACAGTCTCTCATAATGAATTTGAAACGAGGGAAATCGCAATGTACCAAAATAAAAGAAAAACGAGGGTAATCGCAGATCGATGTTACTGTTTATTTCCTCTTAGCAATTAAGCTTCTATTATTTACCCCACCACCGGAATGATCAGAGCTAAAAGACACGGTTAATATGGTCGAAGACAAGTCAGATAGAGGGCTATGAAAATGGAACTCTGAGAAGGATAACGTTTTGTTTGTCTCATATCCAGGACCACAACAGGCGGCAGCCAGAATTCCGGAGATGTCACCGTTAACGTAAATAGGGAGATAGGAGGAGTTAGGTACATGTCTATAATCACTTTAATGATTGCAACCAAAAACCTCCAGATTTAATGAAGCTACAGACCATCACTGTTCCATTTATTCCAAACAATTGGCGACCTATCGATGTGGTCATAGAATATAAGATCGATCGTGAAGGCCAAACAGAATATATTAAAAAAATGATTTTTTTTAAGGCAGTTTAGGAGGAATCTGCGCCACCCTTTTGAACCACTGGATGGGAAAAAAAGGTCGTTTTGGGTTCTTGACTAATTAGGGCATATCATTCCGCTGATATTCCTTCAGAATATGCTTTATGGTTGTTACTGGGTGACCTTAATTAGCTTCCTTTGAGACTTTTTCATAAGATTTACCATCGCTTCGTTTGTAATTCCTTCTCGCTGGCCGCTTATGTCCCGTATGTGTAGAGCGCCTTCCAATATAGATCAGGCATGCATGTTCCAAAGCTAAAAAGCATGCAAGATCCATTGAGATGGCAGAATTTAGCCAAACAACGTTGTCTTTTTTTTTTTTTTTTTACCGAACGCTCCGTGGAGAGATGCATTTACTTATTTTATAAGTTATCCCAAGATCCTTTTTTTTTCGTGTGTGTTGGGGGGGGGGGGTTTGCCCCTGGCCTAGGTGATGGATATACACATCAGCTAAAGGGGGAAAAAAGAAAAAGGAGATAACTTTTAGTCCGTAGAGAGACAATGGGATGACCTAATTTTTGTGGTCTGCATCTGTAAATCACAAAGATATAATCTTTCCACTAGGAAGAAGATGATCCATACAGGAGCTTTCTGTACTAAAAATGCTGTGTGCACAGCCTGAAGTTTGTCAGATACTGGCTTCCATGATTTATTGTCATTATCCATACCACTGAGGGATAAATATATACTATTTACTCAGATCTAATTAACCTTGTCTGACCCACAAGAGGCAGATAACGTTGAAACTGATCAGTGGTAAAACTAAAAAAAGCATAAAAAGCTTAGATGGAATTGATTAGCAAATGACCAGGTATCAGCTACCACGTTGTGCCACTTGGCCATGCATATTGTGATCAGTTACACATGTACACCTTTAATCTAGCTTTTCATCTCTCTTCTTTATATCTTTAAAGCAGGTTTCATGAAATCCTTCCCTTCCTGTGTCACCCGGAGCTTATAATGCACATATATATTATATACGCCACTAAGCAGCTGTGTCTACGCAAAATGAATTAATTAAACACCCAACCATGAATCAATAATAGATCTTTCATTTGAAAATCCAAAGTACTTAAATTAGAATATTCTTATTCCACAAGCTAGCCGGCATGGTATCCACTTTCGTGTGTGTGTGTGTATATCTGAGGGGTTTATGTTATAACCTTTTACAATAAAATATATATTTATAAAACAGTTTAAACATTGTGTTAATAATAGAATTTCATGCAGAAAATTAGTTCAAAAAAATATATTTACTCTGATTGCTGATAATTGTAAATCAGCAAGCCACTTGCATTGTATGAGCTAAGATTGATGATGATGAGGGATTGATTCACAGTATGTGAATCGGACTCTATTAAAATAACTTTGCATGACCCATGGGTATCAGAATTAACGATGATCTAATAAAGAGAGCTAAATCCACATGAAATGCATAAGAGATGCGAGCTTGATACCACCATTATTGAATTAAAGTTGAGCACTTGAGCTGAAAGCGTTCGCCTTTTGGTGATGATAAAGAGAAAGATAAAAGGAGGAGGGGAAAAATATAAAAGCAAACTTGTCCCCTTTTCGAAAATCTTTTGTATCTTCCTTTGAAAAAAAAAAAAGCATGTGTTGGTGTCGTTTGTGATGTTTAATAGGTGGGGCATAAATCAGCTGGCCAATCCGTAATCTTTCGTGAGTGACAAAGTTGAGGTGTATCACTTTAATTAAAATAATTAGTTTACTTAATCAAAACTTTGCTTTTCCAGGCCAAAACAAAGATAAGCTCCTTTGTTTTATAATTTCTCCTGCTGCAGGATAAAGAAAAATAAGGCCATCATTCATCAACAATACTATTCAGTGTTTGGATGCTGAACGTAACGTATGTGTTAAGAATCGTCAATTGAAAACTTCGAACTTCAAAAAAGTATCTTTGGTAGCTACGGGTATTGTATAATGTAAAACCGTATAATCCTTTTTACCGTGCACGTAAATTTCTTTGTCAATTATTATATATCAGTGACTTTTTAGGAAGAATTAAAAAAATTAATTAAAATTATTCATTTATGTGCATCTTTAAATTATGTCAGTTAAACAAATTAATTTAGAGAAAATAATAAATATAAATATTTTAAAGTGATTTATTAAATTTTTTTTAATATCCTTTGCAAAAATCAGTTCACTTACTTTGGTGGAATAATGTCGTTAACTAGTAAATAAATTATAGTTATATGAGCAATACTACGTGGTATATACCATTTTGATTACACGGCGTTGGTACAAGTAACATGCACCATCGCGTATGTTTTGCAATGGCACAAAACTACAAATTTGTGGCCCTCCATCAAATTGGGAGGAGACAGATCGGACGTCTGCAAGGAATTTGCCGGATTCTGAGGTGGGGCCGTTTGATGACGTGGAACCATTTGTGGGACCCGTCACCTGTATAAATAAATATACTGAGGTATAGTCGTGGAAGTGGCGCCTTCACTCGCACTCACATCAGATAGAGACCAGTGAGGAATCAAGATCACTAGGTAGAAAAAATAAAAAAGCAGTGAGGTTAAGGTACGGTGAGTTTCTTCCCATTTTTCTTTTTTGCAAAAGTTTGTATTCATTCCTCTTCTTTTTTAATGCAGAGCTGTCTTGATATTTTTAATTGCGTTTTGGACATTTTCTCTCGATCTTAGTGGGAAGGTCACGACGTTAACAAGTTGAGGTTTCTAAAGCCAGCTTCTTTAAGCGAAGAAGGGGGGAAGAAAAGAAAAGAAAAGAAAAGGTTTTGTTGTCTTGAAGAATTATTAGTTGTTTCATAGATATACCTTATTTGAAGTTTCATTTGTTTTCTAGAGTCATTGCGTTTCTTCTGATGCTTGTTTGCATGCAAGAAAATAATGTTATTGATTTAACAGGAACTGAATTGGCGAGTTTCTCAAATATAATTCCGAGAATCAATTGGGTGTTTGATGAACTAAATGTGAAGCCTGCTGATTCTTTCAAGCTAAGGTTGGTTTTCTTGGCTTTGCAGTAGGTTTGGTTCCTGTGTTTTGGTTTTTGGGAAAGTCGTCGTCATCGTCTTTTCCTCGGCAAAAAATATGGTGATTTTCGTTGTTTCTAGTTGAAGCCTGTCTGACTTTTTTTTCTTGTCCTGTTTTGCTGTTATTTTTGTCTTCTCTTTCTAGAACTAGAACAGTTCCTCTGTTCTGGTTCTGGCTAGTCATTCAGAATTTTGCTTGCTTGCTGGATTTTGGCAACATTAATTTCTCGTTCAGGATACATTCAGTTTAAGAATTCAGTTTCTTGTTTATATGTAACTGGCATCAGATAATTGTTTCTATTCAGTCAAAGGTTCTCTCCATCTTGTAGCAAGAGTTTACAGAAAACAGAGTCTGGGGGTTATTGCAGCACATAGAAAATCAAGTTCTTTTTTCACTTCTGAAGCATTTAACTTCTTTTAATAATTTGTTAACCACAATCCGGAAAGAAATAGCAATTCACGAGCAAGCTTCAAGTGTCTAACAAAATCTCTTTCTTTTCTGTCTGTCTAAGATGATTTTTCAATCATAAAACTAAACTACTTATGATGACTTCCCTTTATGAATTATGATTTGGATGACATAAGGAGATCTTCATCATAGAATCTCAGTCAATCTAGAAGTATTAACTATGATCAAAACTTAGCTATGTGCAGACTTTTCAACAATGCTCCTTCTTGTTTTACTTTTTAAGATCAGAAATCCAACTTCTAGCTTTCTTAATTAACTCTTATATTTGTTTACAGATTCACTCTTTAGTTTTTGTGTTTAGGAGAGCCAATCTTCATTTTATATGTGAGATTGATGTTATATTTTTTCCCTTATTATATGTAGTCTATGAGTTCTCCATCAACTCAACTTATGATCTCAAAAAGGATCGGCATATATGAGCCATTCCAGCAAGTTAGCATGTGGGGGGACAACTTCAAAGTTGAAAATAGCCAAAGTTCAGGCCCTTCCCAGATATTCATGGCGAGCCCTACCACAGAGCCTAAGGTTAGAAAAGGCTTGAATTTCTCTCTCTCTCTCTCTATGGTTAATTTCTTTTTTATCTCATGTCCAGATTCATAACAACTTTTTGAATGCGAATTCTCCAGCCTGAATATTTTCCTCATGAATCAAGAGGACACTCGGGAGATGATCAAGAGACCAACACTGCTGTCAGCAAGGTAATAAAATGCCATCAGTAGTACCACTGAGCTGTTTCTTTATCATTTTCCTAAAGTTTACCAATATTTCATTCAGAATATCTTTGAAGGATGAGTGTCTTGATTTCTTTTGCCTTTAAAATGCTAAGATCAGAGGGCAATCTTGAATCCACCATGACCATTAGTGATTTTGAAGAAATGAACACGAATGCTTGATTTATGACCTTATAATTACTAAATGTATTCTTGTAGATGCTAAGACGCTTAGCACAAAATCGCAAAGCAGCTAGAAAAAGCCGTCAAAGGAAGAAGGTAATAGAAAAATGAACTTAAAGCAGGCAGCTAGTGTTGATAATCTGATTTCTGCTTCTTCTTCCTGTTTTTTAACTTTCTTTTAATATAAATTTAATAGGCTTATGTCCAACAATTAGAAACAAGCCGTTTGAAGCTCGTGCAATTGGAGTTAGAGATTGAGAAAGCAAAAAAGCAGGTGAACGCATTGTTTTTTTTTAACAAATCTTTATTACCTGATTTTTCCCTATGAATATATTTCCTGCCTCATGCTTGAGAATCTACTATTGTATGGGTCCAGGGTTTGTATATGGGCGGGACACTAGATGCTTCTTATATAGGATCACCTGGAACAATAAACCCAGGTTTGCTATTCTGAACATCAATTTTTATATTCCTCATCATATACTTTGTATGCTTGTCTCTTTTAAGTTTTTTTTCCCCAAAATATGAAATATGGTTACTTTTTATTTATCGATAGGATGCAGTTTATATATGTTGTTTTACAGACATTTTTATGAGTATTCATCTATCAGGCATTCTAGTATGAAGCACATTCTTTTTACTGTATCAAATATTACATTGACTTTGCAGAAGACATGTCTCAGTGAGTAAATCAGTTAGTCAATAGATTCCTTTATTTCATTTCGTTTGCCCTTCTCATTGCAACAGTGCAAGATATAAATCATTCATGTTCTTTGATTACAAGTCCTTTTCTGTATTATGTGCATTTAACATAACCCATATGTTAGACTAAGAGTGAAGAATGTCTCAACTAAAACCCCTTTCTTGGACAAGTTTCCTTCATTTGGCATCCCCTTTTAAACGATTCATCATCATTCAGTTCAGTCCTGTTGGGTTATGATAGTTACAAAATATGCAATACACTGTTTTCAATTCAAAATACGAAAGCTTTCAGTTAGTATTGAAGCACAGTGACTTATGGATAGCTATATTGTTCAAAGTATTGTCCATTCTGTGAGGCAGGGATTGCAACTTTTGAGATGGAATATGGTCATTGGGTTGAAGAGCAACACAGACAAAATGCAGAACTTAGAAACGCATTGCAAACTCAGACATCTGAGGTGCAGCTCCATCTACTGGTTGAGAGTGGCTTGAATCATTACTCAAACCTTTTCAGGATGAAGGCTGAAGCTGCAAAGGCTGATGTCTTCTACTTAATCTCTGGAGTCTGGAAGGCATTCGTGGAACGTCTCTTCCTCTGGATAGGTGGATCCCGCCCGTCTCAGCTTCTTAATGTATGTACTATTTCCTGATTCTTAATATCTTCATCAACTTCTTTTTTCTCATCTAACATACTGGTGCTATTAGGAATGTTACATACTGTAATACAAGGCTTTCACCTCCGCCTTCATTTCCATCATATAGTATAGTTTCATTCACAAAAGAGCCATTCAGCTTAGTTTCAATATGATGCAAACTCATTGCTCCTGGTAAAGGTAGTTGGAAAATGCTGCTTATGTCAGAGCACTTTGACATTTGTTTTGATAATTAACATGACGAATAAAAGTTGGAGAAACTGCTTTTTTCTTCAGATCATCGTGCCACAGGTGGAGGGTTTGACAGATCAACAAATAGCGAGTTGCACAGCACTCCGGCAATCTTCGCAGCAAGCTGAGGATTGTCTTTCACAAGGAATGGATAAACTACAGCAGAATCTGGTCCTTAACATGGCAGCCGATGCATTAGGCATAGGAAGCTTCGGCTTTCAGACTTTTGTCATGGAGAAAATTGAAGCACTGGAGTGTTTTGTAAGCCAGGTAACTTTAAGACATCAAATGTAGCCATCCTAATTTTTTTTTTCCATATGGGATTTCGTAGAGTCCTAAATTACAGAATCTGAATGAACATGGGTATCCGCAGGCAGACCACCTTCGACAGCAAACCATGCAGCATATGTCTCGGATCCTGTCAGCCCGGCAAGCAGCTCAAAGCTTGCTGGCCATAGGCGAATACTTTCAGCAACTTCGTGCTCTTAGTTCACTTTGGTCAGCTCGTCCATGCGATCCTACATTCCATACTTGAGTTGCTTTAATGAAGGAGAGTGACCACAGCTCTAGCTGTTGGATTGGTGGCAATATAAATATGGCTTTGTAGCTGTTGCTTGAGTTTTGTTGTTTGTCCCTCTAGTACCTTGAAGCAAAATTCTAGGCAAAGCGTTGCTCTTGAGATGCCCATGCATGTACATAGACTTCACCATCATGCTTCTACTAGTATTGATAATGTGATTATTAATATTGGAAAAGAAAATAGAGAAATACTCTCAATTTAAAACTAATTCCGGACTGATCTACTAAAACAAAAGAATGGGAAAAAAGATAAATTCAATATATGCTTTGAAATAAGGAAAACTGAGAGAAATAATTAAAATGTTATATAAGATACTTTCTTTTAACTTTTACGGAAAAAAAGGAAGAAGCTTGGATTACATTCTATAAATTAATGGGGCATACACGAGGCTTAGATGTTCACAAGACCCCCAGTTGAATTTTTCTTGTGTTATATAGTCCATACTCCATAGACTTGTAGTGGTACCTCGTCATTGCGGGAACTAAACATGGGCATAACGGTAATATCGGCCTGTAACTGTCATGATGCGATGACGCGCGAGCCAAACCGTCCACAAGTTTCCCCGCTTTCTCCCAGAAAATAAATTAAAAAAAAATTCGCGGTTCTCGTTAATCAACAAGAACAGAACAGAACTGAACTTCAAATTTCTCAAAAAGAATAAAAGAAAAGAAACAAAAATTGAAAGTTCGAGACAGATTAATGGTGGACGTGGAAGCCTCTTCCCTTTCTTCACGACTTCAGCCATGTTGCTTTTCGTCACAGGATAATTAAAATAAATTGTGATAAAGCGAAGAAAACACATAGTATATAATGTTTTGAGGCTTCGATCGCGAGGTCCAACAGGAAAAAGCTTCGATCGCGCTGAATACTTCTGGCTTTGAGTCGTTCGATTGGTCAGGGTGAGCTTCAAATCGGAGAACTATGAGCAGCCTGAAAACGCTATGTAGACCGCAACCACTGTTCTCCTTTATTAGTTGCAGACATCTATTTCGATCCAGGGCTTCATTTCAAAGCCCTAATTGCAAACCTCGTTCACCATCGCCGTCAATATATTCTACATGGTTGGATCCTCCTGGTTCGAGCAGAATTGAGTTTGGGTTTCGCGGCAGCCAGAGAAGAATCTTAGTCAAGGCATCGAATTGGACTGAGCAAAAATCCCCATATGAAACTCTTGGTAATTATTTTCAAATTTATTTCAATTGGCCTAGCTACCGCAGGACTTTTTTTTAGGGTAATTGAGAAAATGCATGTGTGTGCAAGATATTTCAACCATACAGAATTTTTGCAGCTAAAAGGATTGGTTTGATGAAGGTTGCAGTCGTACTGATAATACAGTCCTTTCCGAAATTGGATATATCTCAAGTTTAGTTATTAATACACCCAATTAGATAGTCAATTTTGTAGTGCATTTTATATTTATGGAAGAGCTATACTGCCATCCTCTAGAGAAGACAGACTATCAATATATTTGGGTCTGTCAACGATGCTTTGTATAATTGCGGGAAAACGTAATCGTGATGGCTAGGGAATAAGTTAGCCTTTATTGCTAGAAGAGAAGGATGCTCCTATGCATAATTATTTTAACGCTTCTTTGTCAACTTTTTATCTGATGATACACCAGAATTAGAAAGAGATGCCGATGATGAACAGATAAAGAATGCTTATAGACGCTTGGCCAAATTTTATCACCCAGATGGTATGTACCTTCATCTTAGCTAGTTCTTCATGTTGTGATTTACAAATAATTATTATATGTTTTGGGGTATTTTACATCTGCGTTTGGCTTTCATATATGCGAGTACTGATAGACTTTATTGTGAATTTTTTGACATACCCGCTACAATTTAGTGTGGCCATTGGCCAACATTGTATGCCATTTACTTTAACAATTTTCAGCTCTTTGCGCCACAAGATCAACAACTATGGTTGTGATACAATTGTTCTTGTAATGTTCTTCAAAGATGTCCTGAGTTAATTCCCATTTTTTCCCTTCTAGTCTATGATGGCAGAGGAACCCTTGAGGAAGGTGAAACAGCAGAAGCAAGGTTCATAAAGATCCAAGCCGCTTATGAATTACTTATAGATGACGAGAGGCGGCGGCAGTACGATAGGAATAACCGAGTGAACCCAATGAAGGTAAATTCTTAAGTACTTGCTTGTCAACATATCAGTTGATAGAGCTGCTTTAGTGGTACCATGGCTTAGCCAGCCTCTCATTGGTTCATTACTGCTCAGGGTGGAGCAGGCAAATAAAATTATATTCTCTGGGTAGAGTTGGACACTAGGTCGAGTATGTTGGGTGGTTTGGCTAGGACTATTCCCGTATGCTTTTTTTCAACAAAAATATTTGTATGAATTTATATGAAAAAAAATTTTAAGGGCAAAATTTAATCCTATTGGGAGTCACGGACTTGCAAGAAATTTTTTTAAGGGTTATGATATTTATTAAATATTTTGGGGCAAAAAAGAGTGACTCGATGGGACTTGATCAAACTAGCCTGCTTCTAAAATGGATGGGGATGAGGAACACCAAGTCTAATTGGTGCGGTGACAAGAATTTCCTTATTAGCTTTTAAAATCGGATGTATTCTTTCTACAGTATTTGTTGGGCTGATTACTGAGGATTGTTTTGATTGTTGTTGTGGTATTCTGTATCCTTCAGGCATCTGAGGCATGGATGGAGTGGCTTATGAAAAAGCGAAAGGCTTTTTATCAGCGAGGTGATATGGCTATTGCTGCTTGGGCGGAGCAGCAACAGCGTGAGTTAAATATCCGTGCCCGTAGTCTATCTCGTTCAAAGGTATTATCATATACCTGGAAATGAAGCCAACTTACTTTAGGTTTTTATTGATTGGAGCTAAGATCTTTGTCAGTTTTTCTTCTAGCAACCCTAATCGTCTGGTTTTCAGTTGCTGGGGTTAAGTTGAATGACCATTAAAGAATACATGACTTGATCTCCATGCCTTTTATCACTTATCAGTTATCACCCTTGATTGACTGCTGAAAATTTGTTGCTCATAAGCCAAAAATAAAGTGGTGTAGTGTGAATGTTACGGAGCTCTTGTTTGCTAATTCAAACAGACCATAGTCAGTATTTCAGAGTCTGATTGGAAATATCTTGTAAATCTCAGATTGATCCAGAAGAAGAAAAGAAAATCCTGGCAAGAGAAAAGAAAGCTTTTGCTGAGAATTTCAACAATACCCTCAAGAGGCACACACTTGTATTAAAGAAAAGAGATTTAATGCGAAAAAAGGCTGA